>VUQS01030300.1:0-15517 GCA_015108495.1 Heterochromis multidens | reverse complement strand
AGAAACGTTTCGTTCCCAACTGGTAACTTCTTCAGTCTCAGCTGACACAGCTGACACTCAGCTGAAGAAGTTACCAGTTGGCAACGAAACGTTTCTCCCACTAAAAAACGCCACGTCCAGATGAACAGATTCAACTTTTTGGGAGCATTTGCATGAAGACAAACTGATTTCAGGAAAATAAAAATGCTCAAATTGTAAAAATTGAGGGGTTTTTTGTTCATGTATTAGTTGTTTAGACATTTTATCACAAGACATTACATTAGTCTAGAGATGGATGCTGTCATTATATTTTAGTATAGATTTTCATTTGATGAAAATAAAGGGGTGTTTAACATTAAATGTACCAGTCATTAAGTGTCCAGGTACTAAGCACACATTATAACAAAGATGAATAATTTTTGAGCAAGTGCTGTAATGTATTGCTGGTTGTAATTGTTTAGAAATGTATGCTTAACTCATCACATTTAATGAGTTACAGTGAAAGGAAATGCCTGTGAATGGTAATATAAACAGAATTTTCCATTTTAAAATAACTTAAGTTAATACTACAGAGAATATACTGTAAATAAACTGAATTTTCCATTTTAGAGTTGAAGGAAATGCCCATAAATAGTACAGAGGATATACTGTAAATCTACAGAATTTTCCGTTTTACAATTTACGGATAAGTCCATGAACATCCGTTAAAAAATGGATAATGTCCTGGCAGAAAATTACCAGGACATTATCCATTTTTTTACAGATTTTTTTTTTTTTTACAGTGTGCATACAGTAACAGCTGGGCACAGGGCAGATATGTAAAGGAGGGGAATCCAACATTTAATCTGCCTGCAAATGCCTTATTTTTTTTGTTTGTTTTTTGGGCTAATACCATACAGAATCAATGAAAAATATGATTTAAAATTATATAATTTTATATATGACTTCCTCACTCAGTGACCAAATTTATGTTTTTATTACAAAAACAACAACAGCAATAGTAGCAGTACCAGTAAATTTATTAAAAGCTGACCTTTATTAAAACATAGGCTAGTATAGTGGCAAAATTGGAAGTCTTGAGCCACACCTCATTTCTTTATATTTTGCTTTCAAGGAGCCAGACTTTCTTTTCATTTTTAAAGTGGTCTCAAACAATAGTTTTCCAGGCTTTCTGAAGGTTTAAAAGTTTTTCTTTGGACTCTGCCTGATTTTTCACTTATTTTCAGTCCATTTTCAGAGGAATGTTTTTGTTGTTGTTAAGATACTTAACGCTGACCTATGAATCATTCAAGCGTAAAAAAGCACCTAACTCACAGGGTGAACCAGCAATGAACAAATTTTAAATTATATCTTTATACACTTTGTTACTAGCAGCGTGTCACAAAAACACAATTTGTTCCCATTTATTTAGTTGAATCTATGACAAATGCAAAAGAAGGTCCCAAAGAAGTACAAGGTGATCCCCAGAGTGCTGTTAGTCAAAAACATGGCATATATCAGCATGGTGTGCAGTGTGTCCTTAAAAAAAATTGAAGAAACTGGACAAATGGAGGACAAAAGAAGAAGTGTTAGGTTTAAAAATCTATCTACAGCAGATGAATGGTATCTGAAAGTCATGAACTAAGAAGAACACAGGACACAGGACCTTCAGCTGATCCATCGACTGTTCGCTGAAGCATCATCAGAAATTGTCTCAGTGGAAGGGTGGCTGTCAAGAAGCCATTCTTAAGGGAAGGAAATGGGGAAAAGGCTGAGGTATGCCAAATTACACTATCAGTCATGGACTGGCCTGCCCAGAGCCCGGACCTCAACAGTTTTGAAGCAGTGCCTTTTGTTCTGTTCTCTGTCATCTTGGCAGCCAACATCCAAAGAAGAGCTTTGAATGTCCTTCAAGAAGCCTGGAGAACTATTCCTGAGGACTACTTAAAGAAATTAAAAGAAAGCTGCCTAAGAGAGTTCAGGCTGTGTTGAAGAATAAAGGCGGTCATACTAAATATTCACTTTCAAACTCAGATTTTTTTCTCCTTATATACTTTTTTAACAAATCACTTCTTTCTCAGCAAAATATAAAGAAATGAGGGGTGGCTTGAGACTTTTGCAGAACGGTGTACATTTTTCCAAAAAGCTGAATCTGTTCATCTGGACGTAGCGTGTACACTTTTGTAAGACTAAACTATATGAAACACAGCATATTTTTTATAAGGCGGGTGGATTACCCAGACATTTTATTATACTATACTACCATTTTCATTATTACTCTTGTAAGGTATATTTGGTTTGTAAGCCGGGCATCAGCTGGCATTCTCTGTTAATCGGGGACACTGCCCCTTGTTGGTCCGAACAACCATAACAAACGAACCCATCAGCTGGTAGCTCTTTAACTGACACACATCACGGGAAATGTAGTTAATTATCCATGAAACACAACCTGTTCTTGGAACTAGAAATTCCATCAAAACTACATCACCCATAATGCCTCATCGACATCGTAAACATAGACCTGTCAAACAACACAGACGCCATCTTCACAGCACCCTCAAAATGGCAGAAAGATGTGAGCTAGAAACGGAGTCCAAACTAAGAACTCAGCGCTCTGCTATTTAAAACCAGACGGAGTAGTTTTTCCAACCACGAGTGGTTATGGGGTTGGTGTCCAGCGCGGCAGCACAGAGCCTCTAAAATGGATATATCGACGGCGGTTTTCAACGCGGCCAGAGATGGTAAGCTGAAACTTATCCAGAAGTTGCTGAGCAACAAAACTCTAGAGGAGCTGGAGGCTTTGGCTGAGGAGAAAACACAGGGAGGAACCGCTCTGCTGATAGCCTCTCGATACGGACATTTAGAGGTTGTAGATTACCTCCTAGAACATTGTAAAGCAAATGTTGAACTCGGGGGTTCGGTTAACTTTGACGGCGAGACCATCGAGGGGGCTCCGCCGCTCTGGGCGGCTTCGGCAGCCGGTCACCTCCCTGTGGTTAAGACGCTACTAAAACACGGTGCCTCAGTGAACAATGCAACACTAACTAACTCAACGCCGCTCCGAGCTGCCTGCTTTGACGGTCACCTGGAGATCGTCCGCTATCTGGTGGAGCACAGAGCCGACATGGAGGTCGCCAACCGCCACGGCCACACCTGCCTCATGATCTCCTGCTACAAGGGCCACAAGGAGATAGCCAAGTTCCTCCTGGACCGTGGTGCTGATGTTAACCGTAAGAGTGTGAAAGGAAACACTGCCCTTCACGACTGTGCTGAGTCAGGTAGTCTGGACATCATGAAGATGCTGCTAAAGTGCAGTGCCCGCATGGAGAGAGATGGCTATGGAATGACCCCACTCCTGGCTGCAAGTGTAACAGGTCACACCAACATTGTGGAGTACCTTGCCCATCAGCCTCGTACCTCCAGAGAGGAACGCATCGATGCACTTGAACTCCTTGGGGCTACTTTTGTGGACAAAAAGCGTGATCTGTTGGGCGCCATGAGGTACTGGAGAAGGGCAATGGAGCTGAGGCAGCCGGGGGAAAAGGCTGGTTCTCTTGCCAAGCCTCCACCTGGTCCCCCAATTCCTGCCTATGGTTGCGCACAGGAGGTGTGCACTGCAGAGGAACTCGAAGCTTTGATCACTGACCCGGATGAGATGAGGATGCAGGCCCTGTTAATTCGTGAGCGCATCCTGGGTCCATCCCATCCAGACACATCTTATTACATCCGCTATAGGGGAGCTGTGTACGCTGACTCGGGCAACTTTGAACGCTGCATAAGTCTGTGGAAGTACGCTTTAGACATGCAGCAAAGCAACTTGGACCCTCTCAGTCCCATGACAGCCTCAAGTTTCCTGTCTTTTGCAGAGCTGTTCTCTTTTGTTCTTCAAGACCGGGCAAAAGGCTCGCTGTCAACACGCATCACCTTCCATGATCTTATGACTGTGTTAGGGAAAAGCGTGAGGGAGGTAGAGAGAGCTGTGGTACAGAGGGATAATCCTCCAGAAGCCCCTCAGTTCACCAAGGCCCTCTCCATCATCCTCCACCTCATCTTTCTACTGGAGAAACTCGAGTGCAGCCCAGAACAGGAGCACCAGAAGAAGCACACAGTGTACCGACTTCTAAAGTTGAACCCCCGAGGTCGGAGTGGCTTCACTCCCCTCCACATGGCCGTAGACAAGGAAACCACATCTGTCGGCCGCTACCCGGTCGGCCGCTTCCCTTCCCAGGCAGTGGCTGCGCTGCTTCTAGAGTGCGGTGCAGACGTTGATTCGCGTGACTGTGAGAACAACACACCGCTGCACATTGCTGCTAACAATGGTTGTCCAGAGATTATGGCGCTACTTATGAAGGCTGGGGCTCACTTTGATGCCACAAATGCAAGGAGGAAGACGGCCTACGAGCTGTTGGATGAGCACAGCAGCGGGCACCCGGCCTTCTACCCACTAAACTATGTCACCCTTCAGTGCCTGGCAGCACGTGCAATTGAAAAGCACAGACTGCCCTACAGGGGACTCATCTCTGAGGAGATGGAGGCTTTTATTGAGCTGCACTGACTTCCAATTCTGTCCCCTGAAGAGGCACTCCTACACTACTCTTCCCGTTCTCTCCTCTCTTCTTTACTGTGACCTGACACAAACTTTTTTCTTTACACAAGTCTCCTCTTGACCCTCTGCTCCACTCCTGGCTGTCACCAACCTTTTGTCAGACCAAACCAATAGCAATAAACATCCAGCCTCTGGGCTTAAATGTCTGGCTGAGGTCTGGTCAGTTGTTGCTTTATTCTAACACAGACTTTTAAAGTGATTGTTGGTTTCTACTGCTACTTAACGCTGGGTGAAACTTTAACGTCAAATAGACTCTGATGCATTTCCTCTCCCGGTCTCCCTCTAAAAAAACGAGAAGTACAAAATGATGGGGTTTGTGTGGGTTTGCTGGTGGCTCAGCTGTATGAAAGATGGGATTGCTCTTACTGACACAAAGCATCTGATCAAAGTAGCCAAATAACATGCATGAAAATGAAGTGTGACTGTGGTAGCTCACTTGTTGTTTAGCAAATTCATTCAGAAAGGAAATATTTGAACAAACTCAACAACTTGCTGGCAATTCTTTTTTTTTTTCTTTTTTGTTGCCTGGTTCTACTTGTTCACATTCGGTATACCATCTGTTATCTTGTCTGACACTGGGAAGGTGTTGAAAGTACTGTGCCAAATGTTCTGTTACAAACTGTAAACTGGTGGCAAAATGAAAAGGCAATGAATTTTTCTTCCCGATTATAAGTAAAAGTAATAATATAAACTGCAGACATGAACCTCTGAGTTTGAGGAGACTGTGACAGTATTTGTCAGTCTGCGGTATTATTACTATAAGACTTTTATGAGACTAAGGAGGAAGGCTTCACTTTGACTTAGTAAAAAGAGACAGGTGCCATTGTTTAACACTCAGTCTCCAAACAATATAACCTATGCAGTTGTTGTTATTCCAAAAATTGTGAAACTAAAAGTCACTACATAAACTGGTTTTACATAATGTTTTTTTTTTCCCCCCTAAGTTGTACATGTTTATCCTAACATTATGACTTAAATGATTGAGGCTGCCTCTTTGACAATAATTTGGTATCTTCTAAATATATAATCTAAGAATGTCTTCTTAATTTCTGCCTATGTCTGAATGAACAGTTTCAAACACAGCCTGATGTGTGCCTACATGCCTCTTCCTGGGATAATGAAATCCACAACAAAGACATCCAAGTTAATGTGAAAGAAGCAGCTTCATGACTTTGGTGTGGACAACAACAGCCCTTTGGATCTGCTGTTTGTCTCCATTAAAAAGGCACAAATCAACTGTCAAGGATCGTGTGTTGGTTTTGTCTTGGAGTGAATTTTCTCTTTAACATCAGATGCAGTTCACAGAAAACAACAAGGAACAGATGGCTCTTTGGCTATTCTTGCATCTCAGTCTTATATTTAGTAGTTTCTCTTGCGTTTTTCTTGTGTTATCAGGAATATTTTATTTGTCAGTCTGTGCTAAGCACCGCTAAAAGTTGAAATGCACACTGAAGAGGCTCTGTAAAATCCTAAACACCTTATATTCAGGCTCTAAACTATTGCTGCCTTTGTCTTTCTCAACAGATGCACGATAAGTCAAGATCAAAAGTGTGTTGGAGATGCCTGAATAAAATTCAGTATCAACAGAATGTCTATGTTGGGTCAGTGTTCCTGTGTGTCTTGTCCATGAGCAAAAAAATTAATGAGAGTTGTTCTTGGTTTAGACTGGAAAGTTGAAAATGAATCCCAGTTTTTGGTGCCTTGGTTTTAATTACTCATTTTGAGTGCTGTTGCTTACAACAACATCATTTGCATTGAAAACGTCATTGCAACATGCAGTGCTGAGATGGATGAAATGATAGCAGCAGCAGGACAGAACAGCCTTACCATGCCATCATGACAGCCAGGTCCATGAAATGATCTCATTTAGACAGTGGAAGTGACACTATCTTGGAGTGCACACGTATCAAAAAAAAAATCTGTGAGCACGCATTACACAGGCTTTCCACTGCTCACATAAACTCCAGGACCCTGAAATAAAGCATAACAGAAACTTGATCTTTCTGAGTCCTGCACTCTTAAAATATAAATAGAATGCAATTAACGTCACTGCTGCAGGGTAGTGCTAGAGACAGGCCACTTACCCTGCTAATTTTAGGGATCTTTTGCCCTAGCCTCAACTCTGAAAATGGGAATACTGTAATGCTATACAGTCAGGCAGGTCACAGGGTGACTGGCAGAGACAGCACACAGACGACAGAGACGGCATTATTCTGACAGGAACGGACACAATGTTAGCTATGTATTGCTAAAAGCTTAACTTAAACTACATTAAATCAGGCAGTGTCGCTGCAGCTAGTCGAGAAACACCAGGTGGTAAATGTAGTGTCCACCCTGCTTAACAGTCATGAAACAAGAAACTGACCTCTGGCTGTCCTGACCTCTGACCTCTCTGTTGAGGGTGAAAACAGTAATTTGTTGTATTAGATAATAACAGTGGAAGTTGCCCTCCTTCACATAAGAGATTTACAAATAATAATAATGGGATAAATAGAAGAGAAAATGTATTTCTGGTACTTGAAGGCAAAAAAGTGGAAATCCCAAAGCTCAGCTTCTTTTTAGGAGCATATCTTCTGGAAACTGAAGAGACTTGGCATAGAAATACTGACATACCTACACCTGGAGTCATGGCTCTTCTTTGTTCATATTTCCATCTTCAAGTAAATGTAACATCATATAATAGTAACTTCCCACTAGATGTCACTAGCAACAAAGAAAATCAATCAGACAAGACATCTTTTGTTCCTTTAAGACCATGTGAACTGCTCAGAAATGTAGCTTTCAGGCAGAAATGGTGATGGTGGGTTGATTTTTTATTTTTTTTTTCTGTCTCTTTCAGCAGAGATTCTGACTGACAAAGAAGTCTTTGTGTCGACAGAGAAACAGAGAATGAACTGTTGAGGATGCCATTTATTTTAAAAAAAATGTAAGCACTAAATGTGCATTTTTATCTCGAGGAAACGAAATCTTGGTAGATAGGAGGTGCTGATTCTGAGTCTTTTTGCGAGTTTTCCACGGGGGTCAGCAGAAAGGTTAAAATAAAGCCGCCTTCATGACATCCTCAGGTGTCATGCCAATGTCCAACACCATACTCCAACACCTCACAATCTGCCCTCGTGGCTGTTGCTTTTGTCGTGTTGTGTGACTGAAATAGCACCGGATCGTAAAAACCAAAAACCAAAGACCTGTGTTAAACTATTTGAGTTTGCTTAAGATTAAAAGTATAGTGCTTGGTTACCCTGTTTTTAATTTTTAATCGACATTTAAAATCTAATTTATGGGTAATTGTGGAAAATACTACCAGAAAAAAAGATAAGCTAATGCACCAAAATGGTTATATTGCACACATATTATTTAACTGCAGGCATTTATTCTGATAATTTTATAGTGGCCAAAAATATTTAATTTGAATCATCTCTTGCATTAAGTTGTTCAGCAGTCAATTCCATATATTTTAACTGACCCTTTGCCATCGTGATATTGATTAAAGGATAAACTCCCAAAAACCATTTTTGATCTGTGTTATGTGGGTGAAGAAAACCTATGATAAAAGTGCACACAGTTTACCCCACTGGTATAAATGATCAATGAGTCCACCTTTGTTAATTAACGGGAGTGGATAAATTATAAGGAACACCTAATTTATAATAGAGTACTGCCAACTCCAGCCTAAAATAGCCAAGGATGCACCTATTCTGGAAGGATACCAGTACTGGTGTATATGATGTATATATGTATCAACAGATAAACATCAGCCCCTGCTATCAGTAAACTCCCTCTTATCAATATCAGTCGATATGTTCAGCCAGTGGTGCATCCCTAAAACAATAAAGATAGAACTGAATCAGCAGCTTATATGAAAGCTGAACATAACCTTTGTGAAGGTGGATTCATTGCACTTCTGTTGGCTTTAATAGTCATTAGTTTTAGGCAAGTGAACCTATAAACTTGCTACCGTGTGTCTTTGCACAATAAACAATACTAAAGTTTTGAACTCCTTCCAGCCATTGTCCTCAAATATTACTGCATTATTTACCTCCTGTGGAATTATTAATGCCTTCCCATAATGTCTCACTAGGACTTGTATTTTCCTACAATATTTTAGAGTGTCCAGCTGTAATTTGGTGTGGGAGTTCTGCTCTGTGTGAGCCGATATGAGACTCCTACTCTTTATTCCTGCCAGCAGCTATAATTAGACACTATGTTATGGGAATCTAGGGGGTCCAAAGTGCATCTCTTCATTTTAGCTCCTTGGGGAGCAAAATGGAAAAAAAAAAAATCAGTCACCAATACACAAGACCAACCTGCCTAAGCTGCTGCCTCTTTTGCACCAGTCAGCTATCCAGCGAAAGCTGGAGGAGGTGGGGGTGGAAGTGAGAAGGTAATGGGGGTAATAGAGGTGATGGGGGATACGGTTGCTATTGGAGATCTTGCCTGCATCACGTCATGTGTAAGAGGGAGGGGTGGGGGAGTGCTCCGGTGTGTGCATGAAAGAGAGAGAGAGAGAGAGCGAGAGCGGGGAGGGGTAGGAAAGGAGAAGGAAGGAGGAGGGCATTAAGGAAGAAGGCAGGGAGTATCAATGACATCAACCAGCAGTATCTGAGGCCGCCCGATCAGCAATGCTCTCCCGACAAAAGGGCTGAGGAGCAGCCGTGACCCGCTGCGCTCCCGAGCGGTGGACAGCCAGGACGGTGTGGGGAAAAGCTTGCGATGTGTGCATGCACCCTCCACAAAGGAAGACCTTCATCTGAGTGGAGCTCTGCTGCCACTGGATTACATTTATCCTTGCTGTTTCTAAGGAAGCTTCCAGCTGCAAATCCACCCACATGAATCTACCAGACAGTAAAGAAGACGGAGCACTTCCTACCGAGGTAACCCGCACCATCCATATTTTTTACAGTTAATGTTTGCTGTCGTGCACCCCACCCAGACTGGTTAAATTTTTACTTGTCGAATAGCCTTTTGGAAACTAAAGCGGTAAGAGTAGATCCCAGCCCGGATGGAATTTCACCGCTCAGTGTTTCCCGGGGGGCAGGAGTCTTCTTTGTGGTGTTTCTCTTTTACTGAGCTGCTGCAGCATCACTTGAGATTTTGTTTCAAGCGTTTGGGTAAAAAAAAAAAAATCAAACCGCGGGGTTGTGCAGATCAGGCTGGTTGGCAACAACGCTGTGAGTGTGCGTTCCCCTTCAACCCCCTCCTTATTGTTGGCTGGGCAGCATGAGGGACCCGGGCATACTGGCAAACCCTTTGTTCCTCATCAACTGTCATTAAAAGTGGCTTTATTTTGATGGCCCTTTTAAGCACTCTCCAGGCGCAACGAGTCTAATATTGAGTCAGATTTTTTAAGACTAGAAATAGAAAAATATAAAGAGTAGCCTAATATTGCTGACCAAAAAGCTAATCCTTATGAAAAATCAGGCATCATGTAAATTGGTCAAGGATATTTAAAAAAGGAGGACACTGTAAGTTCTGTTTCCATTGTGTCTAAATTTCAGTGATGCCACACCAAAGTAAATATCCTATTATGATAATGTCATTCTCAGCACTTCTGAAGAGGCTGTCACAGACACATTATGAATCCATATAGGCTATTATACCAATATTTGCGAATCATTTATGGTATGGAAGGCACCAGGTGGCAAAGCGGATGGACTTATTTAGCAGGACTGTTTCCTAGACAATAGAGTGGTGCTGCTGCTGCATCTGCTACTCTCTAGCATTACTTAAAACAAGCCCATCTGCACATATAGGCAGTGTTTCTAGTCCATAGACCTCTCAGATGTCAATAATTATACACACAAGGTTTTGACTGTTAACACAGCCACTTTTGCGTGCAGGCAGAATGTAATTTAATGATACATCGATTCGTCCTGACACATTTTCCGAGGGCTATTGCTTGTTTGGGATTTAATCATGTAAACTTTAAGGGCCTGTTTAGTTTTTCTGGGTTTCTGCTGTGTGGCCTTTGTAAACTGGAAAATCACACTGTCGTGGTGAATTTGAGTGAGGACTTCCTCCTCACACACAGATGGGAAATGTTCCCTGGGGCACCTTGTGTTTGCTGGTTATTGTTCCAGACCATTTCCACATCCCTAATTATTTTAATCAGTCGTTTTTATGCATGGATTCCTCTCTTTAGTAGATCCCCTTGATTTATTTTTTTCTGTCTTTTCAGCTCCACTCTGTGTTTAACAAAAGACTACTCAAGATACTGAACCTTCATAAGAAGGCAAGCAATGTGTATATTTGCATCATTATGACAAAGAAAAGTCATTATGCGAGAGCAGAATAACTAAACTGGCAAATTTCCGCAGTGTGCTGGAAACAGATCAGATATTCTCTTCCAAGAGTCAAGAGATTTTTGGCCCCATAGGTATTCATCTATGCACTGTTAGGAGCGGTAGCTTATGAAATCAGTGATGGCATGTACTCTTTAAATAGCATTTCACAGGGTTCAACCACAGGCCTGAATTGCTTTCTGCTCCCTCCGAACAGATACCACTGTAAGATCCATCCAGACTTTAAGATGCCAGGTGACGTGTGCTCCCACTGGAGCAGCTTTGGTTTCCAAGTCAAAGGCTTCATTGAAGTCTCATTCCCAGATTCTCGCTGCAGCATTACCCTAACTGCTCTGCTCTCTTACTTTCTTCCCCTGTGTTACATGTTATGCTCATCCTTGAATTTTGTCAGGCTCTGTGTCTACCCTCCATTACCAGGAAGGAAGGAAGGAGAACATAAAGGCATGCAACTTTGATGCTGTGAGCGTAGCCACCTGTATTACAAGAAGGAAAAAAAAAACTTGTTGTTGTCTAGGAATAGATATTAATTGACCTTTTCAAAGCCTTCCAAACAGTGACTTGTTGTCTGCTCTGCCTCTGTTTTTTTAGATGCTACCGAAAGCAACTCATATACAGCATGCAGAATGAAGCCAATGCGCCTGTGTAATGTGTCTGGAGGAACCACATTACTCAGAACAATACCTTTAAATATGAAAATATCTATTTTTTGATCTAATAACTGGAATCAAACTTGAATTGAGGACTTTCAGGATGTACAACAAAACTATATTGTTTTATATCCTAATTTAACCTTTGTTTAACTGGTAAGTCACTTGAGATACATTATCTTTAGTATGGCTGGACATTAAGCCAGCATTGCATATTATCATATGATCGTAGCATAGCATTATTGCTTTTCAAAATTCTGGTGGCCTGATGAGTAATTGTGAGCTAATCGAATTCATAAATGTTTAAATGAGGTAGCCGAGTTCTTCTATAACATGTAGGAAGTATATTTTGTGACATTTTGTATGTTAATTTTGATAGTCATTTTAAATCATATCAACCAGCCATCAGATTATTGATATGATTACATGTACATGTACAGCAGTTGCATAGGAACACACGCAATTATCAGCAGTCACATACTATGTGACCACTTTATGGAATCATCACCACATCTAATGATAAAAGCTCCAAATTGTCTACATAAGGACATCAAGACATGCCCACTGTGTCAGACAAGCATTTTACATTTAAATGGACTGGTTCTTATGTAGAGCTTTTCTACTCTACGTGAGCACTCAAAGCTCTTTATACAACATGTCTCATTCACCCAAGCACTTTTTTTTTCTTCATCTAAGTGCTTTCTATCTAACATTCACACTCCGATGAGCACATCAGGAGCAACCCGGGGTTCAGTGTCTTGCCCAAGGATACTTTGGCATGCAGACTGGAGCAGCCAGGGATCGAACCACCAACCTACCTACTGAGCCACAGCCACCCATTGATATACACATTGATAATGTGTACAAATAATTTAAGTAAAAAGAAAATTTTAAGTTTTTGTTTACAAAAACAAGTTTTAGGTAGCTTCTATGAGAGTTGAAAACTGCACTGTAATCTAGTTACGCAGAGATGCTTCTCTTAAACCAGACCCATAATTATGGTTTCGTCAACCACGAGGTCACTTGCGGTTATGTGTGCATGTGTGTTCTTCATGTGTCTGTGTTTCTGTGTGTACACATGAGTGAAGGCTAAGAGATAGGTTGTGACTTGACTGATGCCCTTCTCCAGATGAATCAGAGATTCTGATGTGTCAGCAGGGATGAATAATGCACGCTGCTCCACTACCTCTCTTCTCCACCTCTTGTCTTCAGTCATTTGCCTCTCTTTTCATCACAACTGCCACATCTGAAGACATCTTCACCTTCATTTTCAGCCCTCCCCCCTCTCTCCCTCCTCCCCTGTGCAAACGAGGTTTTTCTGCTGCTGCTGCCTCGTTGTCCTCTGGGTCAACCCTCCTCTCTTTCTGAACAGCTAACTCTTTCTTGTCATCAGGTGTTGCAGAAGTTTCTCTTGTCGAAATTTCTGCACATTTAAAGATGAGGCGCGGGTTTTCCTTCTGCAAACATCTGCGCTGAAAATGGCCAAATGTGTTGATGTGCACAGCTCGTTATCAAGTTACGGGAGGAGGATGTGCAGCCATTGACACGGGTTGACAGTTACATCCCTGACTGACAGGAGTCATTAGGAGGATAAAGCTGACTGACAAGATGGCTGATAAAGCAGGAGACAAACTGACTAATCAGGACTTGGTGAAAGAGGGGACACCATTTGCTTTGAGGTGTCCAGTTAGACAGAATATTCTATGCACCTCCACAGTAGCACTTGACAAGTTCTCTGAGGTATTTTCAACTCGTGAAGTAAAACAAAAAACCTCCTCTTTAATGAAAGTACATTAGAGAGTTTCCATCAATTAATTTTGGACAAAATGATGCCAAAATCATTTTGATTGGCGATCTTGTAAAACATAAAATCATACGGCTTCGCTCTAATTGGTGTAATAAAACCATGCAAATGCTCGTGGAAGCAGAAAAATTGCATCTGTATGCCTGCAATACCTTTTTTAGTGCTATTATATCATTATGGTATATGTTGTGTGGCAAAAGACTGGATTTGATTAAGTTAGCTCAGGTTTCACAGTCAATTCATAGCACTGTGGCTCTAAGGATAGCAGTGTCAGTCCACAGCTATTAGATGTAAACTCATACACTTTAGTTCATGTTGCAAAGAGGATAAATCCTCCTGTCCAGCAGCATCATTGTTGATCAAATACCCACAAAACTTAATAGTAGTCCCAACTCCACAGCTACATTTGGATATACTGTGTTTAAAACTGAATACCAAACTAGGATGCTTCACAATGCAAACATTACACTTGCGTTTTTTTGTGTGTTCAAGTCAGAGCACTGCTGTTAATTACAACCTCACCAGCAGCTAGTAAACTTAAAATAGTCTTTATGTGAGTAATTCCGCATTAAAGCAGAATTAATGATTTTAAATTTCCCTGCAAAAAGACCTGGTGCTTGTGCCATCTATTTAAACCCTGCCGTCAGCGCTAGTCATCCAATAAAAGAAAAGGTTTTGGCATGCCTCCATATGCCAGTTGCCTTTGAAAGAACATCTTTATTGCTTCAGTGAAACAGCTTTGCTATGAAGACCTTTACCATGCGGGATGGTAAAGGGACGAAGTCCAGGAAACTTATGGCTCCATTCCATCATCACAAATCACAGAGAAAAAACTTAAAAGCCAGAAGATTAGGCTGCCTCCTGATTCAGCAGGAGCATTCTGCAGTCTTTAATATGTGTGTGCAGGTGCCGGGCCTGCCTGGTTGACATGGCTCTTGAATGCACCTCCACATTCGTCTGTGGCATTTCATGATTACTCTGTCTCCGCAGCACTGAAGGATGCCAGTTTGGATGAAGTGTTTGCTTGACAGAGGTGAGAGTAATGGCTAGTCATTGGTGGAAGGCATCCGTGCGCAAGTCTGTTACCCTTGACAAGCATTTCATCTCTTCACTTACCGAGTCAGACTCCCCGTCTGATTTCAGCTCTGAGACAGAGGACAAATGCAGTTTTTCTACCCCATTACTTCAGTTTTCAATTCTATTCACAACTTTATTGTCCCTCAAGGAGAAATTCATTTGGCGTCACAAATCTCATCTCCATCAGGAAGTCATACAATGGCTGGTTAGTGACAGACCTTTTAAGACTGGCGCCTGTGTAGTACGTAAATAGGATGTTTTTCACCAGCATATGCAGCAAAAAATGTTGAACTCTTTAGTTGTTATTATTACAGTCATGCAAGTTTTCAGTATTCAGCCTTTTTTTGTGCTTTACGTTGACCTTAACTAAATACCAAACAGTATGGAGTGTAAAATGAATAATAATGCTCTACAGATGATCTCAGTGTTGTTGCAGAAAAGTGTTGCAGTTGTCAGTTAATGAGCTCTCAGTGGACGACATATCATGTGACCACAGCAGACAGGTGATACCATGGCAGCGAAAATACTCTGGAGAGAGCGGCTTCTTGGGCAAGCAAACACTGTGTCACCAGGAAATGAATAAAGACTTGCGAGAGCGACTATAGATCGTTTACCTGAGAAAATAATAAATGAAGGGTTGCTTCAAAAACTGCAGCACAAAAGCTGCTTTTAAAGACATGTAGGGTTGTGCCATGGGTGTGTTGGACTGTAAAACGTCCGCTGCATGTTTGTAGACAGTGATATTCATTTTATAAATCAATAAGAAGATTCACTTGGAAGATTCTCTGTGAAGCTTACATTAATGACATCCTCGTTGGATGGTTGCGTATGAATGGTAAATCAGAAAGACATAGTCGTCCTCAAGGCTGCTGTTATTACTCCCGAGGCGTTTAACGGGCTCTGAAATCTGCTTCACACAGCGGGGCTTTGTTTCGAGAAAGAGCTGAAACATGGAGGTAAAAATGTGTGGCATGTCTCATTAATGAAGCACAAGTTAAATATGATGATGGCCAGGATGATGACAATGACGTCCAGGAAGATGAAGGTGCTCTGTGTTGTCAGGGAGCCTCATTCCTGCTGCAGGAGAAGCTCACTAATTGGTTGGCAGTGTGCGTTTTGTGCACGT
>VUQS01030296.1:44729-56920 GCA_015108495.1 Heterochromis multidens | reverse complement strand
TATATGTATGTATGTATGTATGTATGTATGTGTATATGTATGTATGTATGTATGTATGTGTATATGTATGTATGTATGTATGTATGTGTATATGTATGTATATATGTATGTATATATGTATATATGTATATATATATGTATATATATATGTATATATATATGTATATGTATATATGTATATATATGTGTATATATATGTATGTATATGTGTATATATATGTATATATATATGTGTATATGTATATATATATATATATATATATATTTACAGGGAAAATTTACATTATTAAAGTTAAAAGTTATTAAAGTTAGCATTTACAGGGAAATAGAAATTCTAGAAAAGTGTTTGATATATGAACCCAAAATTTCAACAATCATTATATATAACCAAATTTTAAACCATAAAGTTTTCAGGCAAATCAGAGGTGATTGAGCAGAAAATGTTCTAAAAATCTGATGATTTGAGATTGAATGACCCAGATGTGTGGCTTATTTGCCATTTGGTTAATATTAGTAAGACAGTTTGGATTAGATTTCTCTGCTTCTAGATAGATCGTTTAGAATTGTGTTTAATTGTGGCAGATGTGTTTTTCGGTTTTGTTTTCTGGGTATGGTGAAATAATTTTGTGTCATGTCTTTGAATTTGTAGATGGACTTGGAACCAGAGGGCAAGGTGTATGTGCACATTTCACTCACTGGATCTTTTGTCGACGGTATGTCTGCTACAGAGTCTTTTCGTTCTCCACGTGCCCATATGTCAACATTGCACTTCTCCTTCACCCACAACATAACAACAATGCCAGCTATTTAAACCATCCCAGTTAGTCACAGTCACCTTTATTCTAGTCTGAAACACAATAATTTTTATCTGAGTCATTAAATACCAGTGTCTGTCAACGCAAAGGCTCTGAAAGTAGGTGTGCACACACACATGAATGTGGATGCTTGGTTGGAATGTGCCACGTATGCTTTGTTTACTTTATCTGCTCTGAGAAAAATGTTTGCCTTTTTTAGACGTCAGCACCAAAGCGCTAACATATGTACAAACTCTTTCACCAATGAGAAGAGGTCATTTAAATGAGACAAGTGGGAAGTGATCTTGCAGGTCTGTTAAAGCAGAAGTTCGATTAAAAACAACATCGGGCTACATTCTGCATTGTTGGTCTCAACAAACCTAAACAAGGATTCTCTTTATGTTCTTCCCCGGATTTTCTTCCCTTATGGAAATAATCCACCTCTAAAAAACAAACAAACAGTTTTCACATCATTAATCTGGTCAACCTCAAGGAGGTTGCAAACAGCCACAAAACATCCAATTCTACAAATCTCAAGCCTATATTTTGTGATAGGGTAGGAAAGTGTGGTTTTAAATCACTATTACAAAATCAGCAATATAAACAACAAAGTTTTTTACACTGAGACTGTATATCATTGGCAAATGTATGCCACCTCACATAAGCTGTTCAAGTTCACTTTTAATTAATTCCCAGTTAAATTAAGAGCCTACAGTCATGAAAAAGAACGTGAAAAACCAAGTACACTCTTACTGCTTCTATGGGAATTAAGAGGGTAGCAACCAAGTGCTGCTAATCAAATGGACTTGATTAATTGATCATCAGCAAGTGTGACCAGCTCTATAAAAACAGATGTTTTGGCAGTTTGCTGCTCTACAGCATTCAGGTGTGTGAAAAAAATAATGCCAAAATCTTCCCAGGAGTGGATGTCCCAGTAAATTCACCCTAAGGTTAGACCGTTCAATGCTTTGAGAAACCGCAAAAAACAAACCTGGACATCCTGCAGTCACTGATTTAACCATGAACTCCTCAGAGTTAGGGTGAGATTTTACGGGTTAGGGTTGAGATGTTATGGTTAGCCTAACCCTAACCCTATGCAACAGTACAACGATCCCAAGCACACCAGCAAATCTCCAACAAAATGGCTGAAAAAGCAAAGAATTAAGGTGTTGCAATGGCCCAGTCAAAGTCCAGACCTCAACCTGATTAAAATGCTGTGCCAGGACCGTAAGAGAGCTGTGCATAAACAAATGCCCGCAAACCACAAACCTCAATGATCTCCAGATTTCCTCCACAATGAGTTGATATACTGTTAAAATCATATCAAATAAGTTATTGCTGTTATAGGTGGTTTTTCAGTATACTTCACATGACTGTAAGTTGGAAAGTCTGACTTTGCTAAATAGTAACATATTATCACAGTTTGACTTAACTGAACGCTGAGCAGTAACACAGTTTATAATTATTGTCCTGCTCAAGTCAGCATGCTCTTTAATCTATGTTTTTGAGGGGAATGTTTTAAAGCAAGAGAAAGAGAAATAATGAAGAAATAGAGGAAGTTAACCTTTTTAAATTCTTAGGAATAATTGTAGATTCACAGCTCAACTTTAATAAATGTATAAAGAAGAATGCAGCCATTCAAGGCCAATGTGATCATTTTAAGCTGAACAGACATTATTTATTAACTCAGACAGCCCAGCTGTTTATGCAGTCTCTCTATTTTCTCATTTTTCATATTGTATGAAAAATAAAGTAAAGGCACATCAGTATCACTGTCAACAGACATACCAATCCTTATGTAATCAGCTTCTAAAAAATAATGGCTAACAAGCCTGTTCACTGGCATCATTGTCACATCTTAAAAAGATACAATCTACTTAGCTTGGAGAGCTTTATCTGAGAGCTTTGAGTTTCCTTAATAAGTCTGTCAGTATAAAAAGTCTAGCTGCAGAATCTCTTTCTAGATATATTCAATGACAAGACACTAACAGAGCGACTAAGCATGCGGTGAATGGCAACAAAAACCACATCAAAAAAATAAATCTAAATTAAGACAATCTGTATTTTCAATAAATACCCGTCGTCTGTGGAGCACACTACAACCTGAAATCAAAGGTAAAGGGTTGACTAAAAGCAAACCAGAGCTGTAGCTATTTTTTTTTTTTTTTTAAGTTTAGTTTCATTTAATATATTCTGTTTTTTTGTAGTGCCCCCCGCCCCCCCCAGTTGATAGGGTTAGGGTTTGTTGGTTGGTTTCATGAGAATGAAAAGTGCATATTTTAATTAAGTATTCTCTGTGTAAAAGCCAAACTGGGGACAGTATATGTGTAGTGTGTATATATGGCTTTGTAGCATGTAGAGGCTCTTAGTCTGAATTTAACACCCCCTTTTCATACAGATACCACACATCTATGTGGTGTTTGCAGGGGTGGGTGTGGGCTCAGCACAAATGTTTCCGTAATGCATGTGTGGTTTTTCATGTCACAAATTTCTTCACTGACTTTCATTACTTAGATCTAAACACATAGAGTTACATAGTGTAGATATTCACAATCATTTTATCATAATACAATCATAATCATTATATGAAGCCTCTAGACTCTTTGTCTCTTTTATATTGTCTCCCTTTCAAAGTCTTGTTTGATCTGTAAGTGATAGAGATTAATAGATTTATTTTTTTAAAGAAATAAATCATTTTTGTGAATATGACACATATTGTGGATCTTGCTACAGTTAGGGTTAGATTATATGGAAAAAAATCATATTTTAATAGTATCAGAATTTTTTATTTTTAGGTATGGAAAATTCTTTGTTAGATTTATTATCTCTAGTCATTGTCTGTTATGTTGGCCTAAATAGTAACAAGCAGGTAACGTCAGACTGTTGTTTTGTATTCTAAAAATAATTTTAAAAATGCCAAACGTTTACTTGTTCAAGCATGTCAAGTTGATAATTTGCTGTTTTTTTTGTTTTTGTTTGTTGGTTGTCTGGGTTTTTTTTATCTGCTGGTTAGGCAAAACAAGTAAATCAAAGATGCCATCTTGGCGTTTATGGAAACAATGATGGCAATTTTTGCAACAATTCATCAATTAATTGACAAGATAATTGAAAATAATTCATCCTAAAAATAAAAAGCATAGCATTTTTTTTTTTTTTACAGTCCCTGGGAATGGACTTAATGATTTAAACATGAACAGCTCGTGCAAAACTCTGGATCTAGAACTGTGGGCGATACAGTGTCTGTTTTTAGCTGCCAATTGTTCCACCTTCTTCTTCTTGTTTGTCCGTACACTATAGTGGGTGTGTAGAGGACGTTTTTATGTGAAAGCGGTTGCCTGCTGTGGCCAAAAATAACCCAATGAGGGCAGTGAAAATTAACTAAAACAGTCTTGCATTATATTTATTTATTTGTCAGGGACCATGTACAAAAACGTTAATCTACTAAGAGAAGGGATGCACTGTACCAGATTTAGCTGCTAGCTAATCTCCATCCACAGTCCCCAGGCAGGTCAAACCACAAATAAAAATACACAAAATCACATCATCAAGGAACAAATTATATGAATACAAATGCAGTTGACAATTCCAATATAATAACCCAGACACCCCAGCTACAATTACTTCAAAACCATGTAGACTCTGATGCAGCACCATCACATGTAAATGTCAAATGCATCTAAATAATATGTCATAAAACTTCAAATCTAAAAGAACCAGAAAACCTACAAACTGTTAGATGTTACTGTGTAGAGTTCAGGCACTTCTTCTGTGTTCTTTATTGCAAACTTATGTTCTTGTCTTGTTGCCAGATGAGGCCGTAGTGAAGAATTATAAGCAGTTTACAAGGAAGCGGCAGGGAGCCGTGAGGCGAAGGATCCACCAGGTCAACGGGCACAAGTTTATGTCCACTTTCCTCCGTCAGCCCACCTTCTGTTTTCACTGCAAAGAGTTCATCTGGTGAGAAACTCACACTTGGGTGGTACACTGCTGACAGCACATATTTGTGTGGACTGTAAACTCAATCTAACTGTATTCCCGTTTATGTTAATAGGGGTGTTTTTGGAAAGCAGGGTTACCAGTGTCAAGGTGAGCAGACTTTATTTTCTCTTTCCGCCTTTTGCCACAGGCGGGAGTTATGAGTCTGACATTGAGTGGTTGTCTTGTCTTTTTTCAGTGTGTACGTGTGTGGTCCACAAACGATGCCACCAGCAGGTCGTCACTGTCTGTCCACGCATGAAGAAAACCGCAAAAGAACAGGTAACAGCAGTTTGACGGCAAGCTAATATACTGTAATCAACATGTTTACTACTAAATACTTCTTCTCCTTACAGATAAATAATAAAATAATCAGTGAGCCTGAGGTTTCACTGTTATTTTATAACATTTTAAGATGTTTTTGCTTAAATAGAGAATGTGCAAAAAAAAAAAAGCAGCCACCCTCCTACACACACTCTCACACACACACCATCTGATTAACACCTGCAGTTCAGATCAGTAGGCTGTACAGTTTCCTGTTCCTGTATTCTGTCTAGATTGGTCACTGAGGCAGAACACTGTACTACAGTATTATTTTCCACACATGAACACTGAATTTTTATGCTTCTATAAATACATCCATGATAGTTATAGCAGTTGAACGAAACTATTTAGGTCAGTTTTGCTATATTTTGCTGAATATTGCAAGTTTCTCTTCCTTAAAATTTGACAGAGGAAAAGAAGCAAAGTGCCACTGTGACCAGATTAATAAGCAACGCATGGTTTTTTTTAAATGCACCATGTGGAAGTTCAGTAATAATGTTCTCAAATGGTTTAGATCAAATACCACTGACAGGAAATCCTTCATCAGCTGTAGAGGTCAGGTATCAGCCACAGCTGTCTGGGTCTGTTACCTTTGTCCTTATACATGCTGCCGCTTGGCAGCCTTATTAAACAGCATAACGTCCATTACCATAGTTAGGCAGATGCTACGCAGCATGTTTCTGTGGAGCCAGATGACGGTGTAATGAACTCTCTAGCACTGTGTTTGACTGACATTAACAACTGACTGCAAACTTTTTAAAACTTAAAGACAAAGTGGACTTTCTTTTAATTGGTCCTAAAATCAAATATGATCTGTTCATCTGTAAGTTAGGAACTGACAGAGTAAAACCACCAGTTAAAAGTCTTGGGCTTATTATAGGGTTGATTTGAGCTTTAAATCCCACATTGATTTGATCACAAACACAAACTTCTTCCACCTCAGGATTATAGCCAAGATATGAGCCTTTCTTACTCACCATGAGTCTGAAAACCTTATTCATGCATACTGGTTTATTGTAATGCTCTTTTTGCTGAACTTCTCAAAAAGGTTATCAGTAAGCTGCAGCTTACCCAGAACTCTGCTGTAAGGTTATTAACTAAAACGAATAACAGAGAACACATCAGGCCAGTTTTAGCAGAGCTACACTGGCTTACCTCAAAATATTAGGAAAGCAAACTCTACAGATAATTTCAATAAACTTTTAAAAACAAACCCCTTTTATCTGCCATTTGACTAGTGCTTCCACTTAATAATGCCACTGCACAGCCGTATCTACTGAGTTCAGCCACATTTAGTAATCTGGTAGATATAGGCCGTATGCCGTATTGATCCACCACTGGCGCCCTGTGCTTTTCGCAGATGAGAGCAGGTTTACCCTGAGCACACATGACAGATGTGAAAGGGTCTGGAGAAGCCGTGGAGAACGTTATGCTGCCTGTAACATCGTTCAGCATGACTGGTTTGGTGGTGGTTTTTCAATTTTTCAGTTTCAGTCCATCGGACGCCAACAGGTTGCAGCTCAGACTATCCAGGGGCTCTGTGATGTCTTGGTCCAGATCTGGGAGGAGATCCCCCAGGACACCATCCATCATCTCATTAGGAGCATGCCCCAACGTTTACAGGCATGCATACAAGCATGTGGGAGCCGTACAAACGACTCAGTACCATTTTGAGTTGTTGCAGTGAAGTTTCGGCAAAATGGACTAGCCTGCCGCATCATTTTTTCACTTTGATTTTCAGGGTGTCTTTGAATTCAGCCCTCTGTAGGTTGATAATTTTTATTTCCATCAAACGATGTGGCATCCTTTCATTCCTAACACATTACCCAGTCCATATCAGTATAGATATCCAGCATGATTTTTTTCCCTTTGAGATCTGATTTGTTTTCAAAGTGTTCCTTTAATTTTTTTGAGCAGTATATTTCTGTTTGTTTAAATGTTATAATATGTATGTGACTTTGTTTCATAATATTTTTTATGCCTGTGAAGCCCTTTGAACCTCTATATGTGATATCCAAATAAAATAAAATTGAAATGAATATGCCTTGTGGATGATACTGTTGCAACACACACCAGTTTGTTTAGTTTGTAATCACTGTGTGCCCTCGTTCTGCAGCCTATAAACCAAGGTTTCAGCATCAACGTCCCTCACAAGTTCAACATACATAACTACAAGTCGCCCACCTTCTGTGACCACTGTGGCTCGCTGCTGTGGGGAATTGTCAGACAGGGGTTGCACTGTAAAAGTAAGACTCATATCGACATTTATGTCTCAAAATCTGGATCCAAAAGTTGCCTTTCATTGACCGTCACTGTTTCTGTGATTTCTCTCTTCAGTCTGCAAAATGAACGTCCACATCCGCTGCAAAGGCAACGTTGCCCCCAACTGTGGGGTCAACAGTGTGGAACTGGCCAACAAGCTCGCAGAGATGGGTTTGCAGGCAGAAGGACTTGCCAAACGGAAATCAGTGGTACAAAGGCTGAGTTTTCCTGAATAAGTCAACAGCTGTGAATCCTAATCATATATGCATGTTATCAGGTAATTTTTTTTTTTCTGCACCAACAGGTCAAAAGTGCAGAACAGATGAGGACTCCCTCCGAGAGGAGGGAGAATACGGAAACTCAGCAGCAGTTGCCTCGGCTAGGAATTTCAGACTTCACGTTCCTTCAAGTGCTTGGCAAGGGCAGCTTTGGCAAGGTAGGAGTGAAAAAATGTGCTCTCTGCACTTAGTGTAATGTGGAGCATTGGCTCATAATGGAGGAGTTTAGTTGTAACACTCGACTAATATAACATTTAAAGTCAAAAATACACAACTGGCAATAAAAAAGCACCAAATTTTGATCTCTATATATTAAAATGTGAGTGAACCCCTTCAGCAGTTGCTAAACAGATCGAGCAAGTCATCAACTAATCAAAAGGTTGTGGTTCAGTCCCATTCTGTTCCAGTCCTAAAGTCAAAGAAATTGAATCCAAAAAAAGCTTCTCGTGTGTTATGGGTGTGAGAGTGTGCGTAGTTGAAACGCCTCTCCCAGATTAACAGCTGAGGGCTCAAAAGAATCACTGAAATTGGTTAACATCTTTAATTATGAGAACAACATTTGCAAATCATTGCAGATGGTTAAGGGGCCCGCTGTAGCATGGTGGCTTGGTGATTAGCACTGTTGCCTCATCAAAACCCACCCAGAAGGCAAAAACCTTTCTGGGTGGGTTTTGCATGCTTCCTCCTGGAGCTCCGGTTTCTCTCGCCATCGCAAACACCCTGACTTACCCCCAGTGCTCCACGATGGCTGCCCACTGCTCCTAACACCAAGGATGGGAGAGTGAGTAAAAAACAGAAAGTGAATCTCCCTTCAGGGATTAATAAAGGGAATTTATTTCTCCCCACACATGAAGAACCCCACTGTGTACCTTAAGCTTTGAAGGTCCACAATGCCACTGGGGAAATGTTTTTGGTTAATTTGTTTTTGAAGATCATGTAGCACACACCATTGTGTAAAACGAGTGCTGCATACCAACATTATCCCAAAGGTGAAGTACAGTTGAGGGAGCATCGTGATTTGTGACGTTTTTATGTGAGTTTAATAAGATATCTTACAGGATAATATCAGGATGGCAGCTCTAAAGATTACTGCAGCACCTTTGTAAAGCCTAAACCTAAACCCAGCAAAGATACTGTGGAAGGAAGTCCTGTTTATTTAGACATCATTACAATGGGACTTTCTGAATAGCACATAGGTCTAATTGATAACTAATGGAAACTGATGTCAAAAAAGGCATGAGCATTACTAAATTTAAAAATTTGCTTACTAGCACTCTGAATGATTAGTAGGTGTTTCCAGGAAAGACACTAAATATTGTCATAGTTTAAGTTTAGCACATTTTATTAGCAGTTAAACAAACTGTTACATTCTCAGAGGGTTTTTTCCTGTTATCATGTTTGTGCAACTCTGCAGGTGATGCTGGCGAGATTAAATGGCAAAGATCAGGTTTTCGCTGTCAAGGTGTTGAAGAAGGACATCATTTTGCAAGATGATGACGTCGAGTGCACCATGACAGAGAAGAGGGTGCTGTCATTGGCCCGCTGTCACCCATACCTCACACAGTTGTACTGCTGCTTCCAGACACCGGTCAGTGAAAACATGGGCGCACACTTCTTTCAGTGAAATGCATTTGTGCATTTTATCCCTTTTCACTTATGCTAAGCTTTCATCTCTTCTTAAACGGCTGATGATGATGATGATTCTGCTGAGAAAGGACGGATGACATTTTGGCTCAAGATCTTTGCTTACCAGTAAATGAGCTACAGAACTGGTGCAAGAAGGGTTATGGCACTCGGGCATACCCTACTTTTGGTTTCTGATTTTAAATCTACAATAATATGGGTCTGTTTAAATAAATGTCAGTGGATCAGTTGGTCAGGAGGTGGCAGCAGTTCCCCAATCTTGTATGTGCTTGTGCCTGACACAAGGCAGTGAGTGATGCTTGACTGATGGAGCTGTTTTTCTGGCTCAGACAGGATACTTCTAATCTGCTTTGGCTGGTTGAACTGCAACTGACCTGTTTCACCTCAGATCAAAGTTTAGTAGCACCAAATAAAGACTCAGTGAGCTTGCTGCACACACAGATTCAAACCCACATAAAACCACGCAACAGTGTTTGTTCCACCAGAACGCCTTGTTTTGTTTTGGTGTTTGTCACCTGTTTCCTGAGCAAATGCTTACTAAAACAAATTACATCTTGCCATGAAAGCACCTATTCTTATACCAGAAGTATTAAATGCACTGTCTTTTTATATTTTGTTAATAGGGTCATTCCATCACACACTAATAAAGAAAAAAATTCACATTGCAAAAGAAAACTAGTGAAAATTCCTGAATGGTATATAGTTGTATTTCACAATAATGCAAAATAAAACATGTAGAATATTTTTAAGATTATATTCTTAGTCACAAAAATTAAGAACTTTCATGCTAGGACAGCCACAAAAATATCAGTAGATGGTCTAATACAAATAGAACAAAATTCTGGAGTTTCCAGATGGTACTCCAATTATAACTGAAAAATTATTTTGTTAAATATGTACATATTTGTCATTTCCGAGACCCACTTTGTAGGGATGTAGGCCTCCAGGGCACATTGCCCTGAAGGAGTCTTATAATTTAGGTCAAGTGTAAAATGTGCTAAGAGGCATTAAAAACACAACAGGTATGAATGTAAAAAAAATGTTGTACATAAAACAATCAAGAGCCTTACCCAACCCTAACACTAATCCTAATGCCACGACTGCCACAGGCAAGCAGGGATCAGGTGATCGGCATACGGACCACCGGAATGAATGAATGAATGTAATATATATGAAAATGCTATATTGTTGCATTATTAATGCCTCTTAGTATCTTTTAAACTTAATCTGAATTATCTACTGATATTTTTGTGTTTGTGGTAAAACTTGTCATATTTGCTCAATCCAGCAGGAAAGTTGAAGTTTATTTTGCATTATTTAGAAATACAATTATATACCATTCAGAAATTGTCACTAATTGTCTTTTGCAATGTGAATCTTTTCATTAATACTTCTCGCTCAAATATGGGACTTTACAGGACTGCTTCATTAACTAGCCAATACTCAGAATGTTTTGATGTATTTGTGGAGATTTTGATTCATTACGACCGTAAGAAAAAACAGTGAAAATTTCGGGCTTTTATCTTTAATAGTTTTTGAGATTTTCATGTTCAAATATTGCCTCAGATTTCAATGTACGACAAAAGAAGCCTGAAAGTGGGTGGACAAGCCTTTTAAATAAAATAAACATCTAGAAAAGTATTTGATATATGAAGCTAAAATTTCACAGCAGTCATTATATATGTCTAAATTTTAAACCATAAAACTTTCAGGCAAATCAAAGGTGATTGCGCAGAAAATGTTCTGAAAATGTGGTGATTTGAGATGGAAGGACCCATTGTCAATCATATTTTTACAATGATTGTTATGTTGACTCTCTAAATTTAAGAGAAGAGGGTTTAAGAAGTTAGATTGTGGTTATGCGTACTTCAGGTCATCTAAATTACTAACCAGGAAATTAGTTGTAATATTAGATAGTCAGACTATTGAATGTTTGTCAGGTTCCAGGACATATGGAGAAACTCTTTGGATAACAAAACTTTGGAAATCCCAGTAACCACAGTGACGTCTTTGCTTGCTTTTATGTTTTAGCAGAAACAATTGTCTTTGTAGGGTTTAGTATTGCAAAGTAAATTGTCACGCCAAATCTCTAGTGGCCTCACAAGTCAGTTTGACTTGTAGTAGGACAGATGCACTCAGCTGCACTGCTGGACCACACAAAGAGTGCTCCCTGCTTTGCCTGTACAGCACATTCTTATTGGACGTTATACATGCAGTCATTGGTTTAAAAAACAGACCTCTCTAAACCACAGGCCAGTAAAACAGAGTCAGTTGTGCCTGAGTGCCCAGATCACTTCAGGAGACAGATCTCTAAATCATGTCCTATTGCAGTATTTTCCCCAGGTTCCCATTTTCTAGATCACCTATCGACCATAGCCTGTAATGAGAAAGAAAGAAAGATTTATGGATTAGATTAGGTTTTTTATTTTTATTTTTGTTAACTTTAAGCTCCCGTTAGTTGCACAGGAACACATTATACAGGCATTTGAAGTTAATGAGAAGCAGCCATGTAACATCCTTGAAGCAGTCTCAGCATGTTTGTGGTCGTTGCTCTTTGGACTGCTTAATAACATGGGAGCGTCTGTGAGGCCAGTGGGGGTTTTGTGTGTACATGTTTAAATGTCATCTCCTAATTCTCATTGCAGGACCGTCTCTTTTTTGTGATGGAGTTTGTGAATGGTGGTGATCTCATGTTCCACATCCAGAAGTCCAGGAAGTTTGAAGAAGGCAGAGCACGTTTCTACACAGCGGAGATCACCTCCGCTCTCATGTTCCTGCACAGCAAAGGCATCATTTACAGGTCTGAACACATAAAGCAATCAAACCTGCTGTGACAGAGATATCTCAGAGCTTACTAGCATAGTTTACTATGTTTAAAAAAAAAAAAAAAAAAAAAAAAATATAATTTTAGTTT
>VUQS01030296.1:0-12417 GCA_015108495.1 Heterochromis multidens | reverse complement strand
TAATTCCCCCCCCCCCCCGGGATCTTCTCTCCAGGAGCAAGTTGAGAAGGGGAAAAAGCTGAAGCCTTCAGAGTCTGGTACAGCGAGGACCATACTTCTGCTGCCTTCAGGTGACTAAACTCCATTTTTTGTAAGTAGTGTTATAACTGCCTTGCTTGAAACTAAACATCAGAGATTTAAATTAATCTTTTCCTGTCTTAGATTTGGCGAGTCGCCTTCTTGGCAGCACTTCAGAGGGCACCGGTTCCCCCTTCACCCTGCCGCTGCTCACCCGCGACGACTGCGAGGTGAACGCACCCTTACAGGGTCGTCAGTATTTGCTGCAGGGGGAGGAGCTGCTGCGTGCTCTGGACCACATCAACTGAGTCAATATTTAGCCTGCTCACTGCTGGACTAGACTGGACACTACAATTTGTTCCTCACATTGTCAACCCCCTTCCAAGACCTCCTACCCCCACTGCCCCTTATTTATGTATCTATATGAGTTTATTATAGTTTGGCTGCTGTTTGTGCACATCTTGTGATATTTGCAGCATTCCACCGTGACAAACACCATAGCAGCAAATTGGGTTTTAGTGCGAGTGATTCAGGCATCACGTGATGTCCAGTTGTCCTTTCTTGGTTGTTTTTTTTTTTTTGTTTTGTTTCTCCCCCCCTCTCTCTCTCTTCCTGGGAGTCTCTCAGCACACGGCGCCTTGATGGATGACCCATTCCCAGCTGGTCACCACAGAATCTGGCGCTACTGCCAGCAGTATATTGTAAGCTTCAGTCGCACAATTTATATTTTCTTAAAAAGAAAAACATTACCAGCAATATATATTAAGCCTTTTTAAAGTAGTTTTAATGGGGTTTGAACAATTGTATTTTTCCTCCCATACTTGTATGTTGTAGTACTCGTACCTAATAAGATGTCTTTAGTCCAGAAGTATGAATATATTGTTTAAACCTAAGGTGGTTTGAATGTTATCCCAATTTATTAGCTATCAGTCTGAGGTTAATACATGAAATCGTGTAGCAGTCCAGTACATGTCACTTTATTACTTTACTGTAAGTGTGTGTTACTGTACATATACCAGGGAAATTTTATTTTACTTGTTATGGCTTCACTGCGCTCAATGAAATCTGAATAACCTCTTCACATTTACTTCTCATGCAGGATTAGCATTTTAAACATTCATGAATGGAATTCATGTTTTCTTTTTTTTTTTGGTCTTTACTGTGTGTGACATACTCAAAGCAGTTTAAATCAGTGCGACATCATCAACTCATATGTTACTCTTGTCATCATAGCAACAATATTTGTGACATCTATGCTCATGTAATGGTAGTCAGTTTAATACCATTCATCCTTGCCATAGTGTTGGGTCTCTCTTGCTTCTTTTTGCTGTCCTAACAACATTAAATGGCTTTAATAAAGTGCAACTTTTCAGGCTCTGAATGTTTATTTTACATATAATGCATTTTGGAAACAAATTAAGACACACAGGTTTGGCTACTCTATTTTATTATTATTATTTTATTATATTTTATTCACAGAACTACAAGAATAAACACTGGACTGATTATTCTTGGATGTATTTATGTGTTGGCAGTTTTTACTATTTTAATGAGAAATGGCAGCATGTAGTTGGCCATCAGCAGGCTGCTCCAGTGTAGTTTTAAATGGGTAACATTTTACTCTGGCTAAAAATGCCTACACGCTCACTGTAAGCAGACACCGCTGCAAACATAAAATACTGGAGAGTATAAGAAGTTTTACATTAAAATCCAATTTATTCAACAGTAAATCCTTTCATTTGACCACAGACACTAAAGTTTCACAGTTTTCTGGTGTACACAAACTGGCCATCTCATTGTCTGTCCAGCGGCTGACATGAAATGAAATATTGGCGTTTGCATTAGTCTATATACTCAGGAGTTACATGGAGGCGAAGTAACTCTTGTCCTCGCTGCACCAGCATAGTGATTCTGTCGCTGCTGCGGACAGCCTGGTAGATCTCCTCTGAGGTGTTCACCTTGACCCCGTTTATCTCCAGCACAATGTCTCCGGCTTGCATGCCAGCTCTGAAACAAGTAAAACGGCACTCATTTACCAACAAAAATGTGGAATATTTTGTCTGCTTTATCAACAATCTCCAAGTGTCAAATTATGTAAGATGTTTCCTTCAGAAAATTTAATTTGTATGACACCATGTTGAAATGAAAAAAAAAAGACTAATGACTCTCAGGGCCACCGCAAATTCCCCTTAATACAGCAATAATGACTGTAAAGTAAAAAATTACTCTGAATGTACACTGTCACTATACTTAGACTGTACAGACATCTCACATGTACCTGTATCCCAATTACAACCACAAATACACACATTATTAAAACAACCTCAATACAACTTGTGCTTACCTGTAGGCTGGGGAGCCCATGATTACCCTGTGAATCAGGATGCCATGAGTCACATCTGGAAAGGATGAGTCTCTCAGCCTCAGCTCGGCAATGATCCTAAAGGAACACATGAAAAACGCACCTGGTTATAGATAAAATTGTGCACTGCTGCTCTAACAAGGCATCGCTCGCTACAGGCACTTACCTCGGCGTCAATGTCAGCATCATAACACCAATGTATCGCTGCTTTGTCTCATCCTCACGAAACCAAGAGCCTTAGAGAAGTGAGAAAAGATGTGTGAACGTAATGACAGACACTGGGTTTTCTCACGTATTTTTATATTAACATGAAGTAGAAAGTTACACAAAAGGTGTGATCTATAGCTTTTAATTCTAGGTAGTTTTCTTACTTTTTCTTTTTGCTGCTTTCTCAAGAAAAAGCCTCACGTGATCAGACGGAATTGCAAAGGAGATCCCAGCAGTGACCTTCATGGTGTTTATACCGATGACTTCACCATCCTAAAAAAAAGGAGAGATAAGGCACTCAGATATGCTGAAGTATGAGATCAGATCGCACAGGGTGTTGTGCTTTGGCTGCCAAAGTCCATTCAAATAATACTTAGTCAATAAACACCTGGAGCATTATTAATAGAGACGACATGGCCATCCGGTTCACAGTGATCGCACATCACATAACCCCACACTCTTAACAGATTGTGTTGACAGTGCTGACATTTTCTTCACATGCAAATAAAACACTCTCCAGTGGGAAGAAGGAGCAAGTGAAGCCTTTTTTATTGATGTGCAAATATGAATAAATTTGTCTTAAATATGGTTAGATCTTCATCAGTTACAGTTAGGAACACATTTTAACAAATGCTTGGTGATGTAAGGCTTGGATGCAGCTGCTCGGCCATGGAAACCCATTCCATGAAGCTCTCTACGTACTGTTCTCGAGCTAATCTGAAAGCCACATGAAGTTTGGAGGTCTGTAGCTATTGACTCTGCAGAAAGTTGGCGACCTCTGCACACTATGTGCTCAGCATCTGTTGACCCCACTCTGTGATTTTACGTGGCTGAGTTGCTTTCGTTCCCAATCGCTTCCACTTTGTTATAATACCACTAACAGTTGACTGTGGAATATTTAGCAGTGAGGAAATTCACGACTGGATGTGTTGCACAGGTGGCATCCTATCATGGCACCATGCTGGAATTCACTGAGCTCCTGAGACCGACCCATTCTTTCACAAATGTTTGTAGAAGCAGTCTGCATGCCTAGGTGTTTGATTTTTATACACATGTGGCCATAGAAGTGATTGGAACACCTGAATTCAATGATGTGGACGGGTGAGTGAATACTTTTGGCAATATAGTGTATGTGCAAGTGAGATGAAATCTCAGACTTCAGAATGCTCTGAACACTCATTTTCAGGCAGTTTTCTAATTTGGTCTTCTAAGAGCTGCGGCTTTAAGCACAGAAGTCCTACCCATCTGCTGTTTACATCTTTTGTCTGTGAGGGGCAGCCACTCAGAAGAAAGCTGAGAGCTAAAAAAGCATTTTTCAGACAGCAGATGACTTAAAGTGGCTGTACTAAAGCCCAGTATGAAATAAATAAAAAAAATTTGTATTGTGAGTCACATAAAACTACTCTAGTAGAGTCCAAGAATAGAAATATGGAGCTAGAACTGAGCATAATAGTTCCCCTTTAAGAAAAAAAATATTAAGACATTATGGTGGTCAACAACACAATAAAAAGCACCAAGAGTCTAGCAAGGCAGTGGAAAAGAAATCATCAAGGACCAGAGAGGCAAGGGGAAGAGTGGGTAATCAATAAACACCTCACAGCATGTAAAATACCAGAGACAGAGAGAGAGTGCAGGAAAACAAGCAGTGCATGCTAAAAGGAAAGGAGTACCTCATCAGTCAGGTAGTAGATCTTCCTCAACATACTGTGTCGAGCTGTTTCAACCTCCTGGAAAAGAACAAGGGGATTAAAGATCAAAGCCTGGCTGATGCACTTTATGTCTCCGTGTTTAATGCTGCTCCACTGCATGTACGAATGTTTTCAGCTACACCCCTCTAAAATAATGCCTTTGTGAATTGAGCAAATAAGCTGGCAAATGTGTTTCTTATTTTAACTTCAAACACTTTGCAGCCAATTCGAAGTCACATACCATAAATAAATATCAATAACCAATAACATGAGGTGTGGTTTTGTGTATTTGTCAAATCGTCAAGATTTTGCACCCAATGAGCTCATATCTGATCCAAAAAATGTGCATAAGCAGCTGTAGAACCACTGGGCACTTCCCACAAACCCATGCTCTATTCTGAACAGCTGCAGGACATGTGGCAGTTTGCCTTAGGTTTCACTGTCACTGATTAATATTCCTACAAAGGACAATCTAAACAAGAATGCACACCCAGAACATTCAGAGAAAGCAGAGCAACAGAACTCAAAAAGAGAGGTTTATTCTTATTTTTCATGCTCAGTGTGTCAAGTCTTGCTGTACCTGTGCAGCAGCATCCTGAGAGAAAATGAAGGCGTTCACATGAGACAAGGCAACCACATATAAGACAGGACACCAGGAGTGCTTCAGAGTCCCTGTTACCAAAGAGCGGAAGTAGAGACGGAGGAGAGGGAGGGAGTCTTCAGACGGTGAGGTGAACCTCTCGATAGGAATGGACAGCTTTAAATGAGGAGACAGACAGACAAATAATAAAATAACTTATTATAATAGGAACTGTAAAATCACTACAACAGACATCTTTACACGATCATCATTACCTGTTCTAGAGTGACCCCCAATGACCTCAGCATCCCCACATGTTCTCCAAACACTGCCAGCCTCATGGCGGTGCTGTACCTCCTCTGCAGGGGCAAGAGGACCCAGCAGCCAAACAGCCAGTCTCCAAAAGACACAGCTTCATACTGAGACAAAAGAGCTGAATACAGGTCCTGGAATGAGGCTAGACCTGGAGGAGGCACATTCAGGTCCAAAGAATCCAGCTTGGTTCCCCTAAAAATGAAGGTCTTTTGTTTTTAACAGGATCACTGTGGTCTATTGGAGATTATCTGGTGCAAAAGAGCAAGCTATTAAATATGTTATATGTTTTATCAGACCTGGTCAGTAGTCTGAACAGACCCCAGGTCAGTTTCTGAACAGGTCTCTCAAGGAACAAGTCACTGGAACAGAGGAACACACAGGACAGGCGGGCGAGCTTGGCGACAGGAAGGACCACCTACAGCATGACACAGAGACAAATGTAATTTTGTGTGATAAGGTGACACCAAGATCCACAGAAGAAGAAGACAAATACAGTTTTTAACAGGTTATTAATTATTTACTTATACTCATATTGTATTGCCTATGACCTCGTCTTAGCCAAGGAGAGTTTTATAAATTGTTTTATTGGTCAACAAATATTCCCCTTCTAAAGGGCAGATTTATTTAACATACTGTACACGTGCAACTGCGGCTTCCTCTCTACTGCTTCCTCTATTCGGGTACTTTTTGGCATCATTTACATTGAGGAAATGACTTCAGCTGCTTACCACTCTGTACAAGCTGTTTTCTTCCAAAAATGGCTCTTTTTCTCACACCTCTTTGGTTGGCTTTGGTTTGATTGTGTTGTAGTTTCCTTATTTTAAGTAACAGTTTGTGATTTTGGGTTAGCACTCTGTCATGCTCTGTAAGTATTAACAGACCTTGAATTAGTTAAAAAGTTTCTGTTTTGTTCTGCTGTTTTGTTATGTTCTGAATGAGCTGGGCTTAACACACAGAAGAGCAGAAAATCCTCACCTCGTAGAAGCTTGAACCAGAGATTGTTGAAAAATGATTCAAATAGCTAATCCATTATCTAATCAATCCACTGAAAATATCTAAAATCTAAAATATCTTAAATTATTATTTTTTTAAGTCTGTTATTGATTTTTGATTTGTTGTTTTTTTATTTGTTTGGACTCCGTCTCTTGCTTCACGGTAATTTGGGAATTTTATTCTTTTTATTTGGCAGTGATTTTATTTGCTGAATTCTATTTCATTTGTGGGGATGAAATGCTTTAAATTCCTTCCCAAAATCTCCCTTAGAACCGCTGGCGCTGTAATTTTTACCCTCTGCTGCCATAGCATCAGCAATCGCAAAGATGTCATCTCTTGAAGCAGTTAAGTTGATCATTTTCATCTATTTTTTAAAGACTTGACAAAATAACTATTTAAAATTCACTTCACTGGGTTTATTAATTTTACTGCTGCTTTAGGCTATATCATCACAGATCGAAAATGTGAAATATATTTTAAAAACTATTAATAAACTGACAAACAATTGACATCTAATTTACTGTGGAGTTACAGAATTTAGATAACTGCGCTCCCTAGTCACCTAACACAGCGAGCAGGTCAAACAGCCTACATTTTAATAATTCATCAGTCGACTGTAGACTAAAAAAAACACATACCAAAAGAAGTTACATATTCAGACATTCATTTATTGTGGAAAAACAACAGTGAATGTCTGTCATGGCCTCTAAGTCTGCCTCTCTCCCTTTCTATGAGTGTGAAACAGGTGTGTGTGGGGTTAGTGCAGAGTCCCACCTTCATCACATCCTTCTATCAAGACTTATTTGGATTAGCTTTTCAAACTCTGGGAAGCACTTGGTTCAGCTCCAGGTTTCTCCTGTTCTGCACAGCCAGCAGTCAACCACTCTTGGCAGGTCTAGTGTTAATTTGTTTTTCCCATGTGAAGCAGTTTGTAACACTGTTTTGAAGTGTTACTATGCCAATATTTTACTACAATACAAAGAAATCTGTGTATTTGTTTCTTTGTCCATGAACTCCTCCTAAACTATCAGGAGCTGTGCAATCAAACTTGGGACACAGGTACATCTTAGGTCCCTGAAGGTTTTTATCTATATCAGATATTATGGTGTCATCATGTTGCCCAGCAACCACCTAGCAATTGACTGAAATGACCCATTTTTAACAATTATGCACCTGTAGCGCCTTATAAAAGCATATCATTTTTATTTTATGGAAATAACTTCTAATTTATATCCACTAAAGCTGAAGTATGCATGATATATCACCCAGCTGCCTGGCAACCACTTAGCAACAGACTAAAATGATCTGTTTTTAGCCTCAATGCACCTACAACACCTTATAAAAGCATCCTTCTGTTTTAATTTCATGGCAATAACATCTCATTCATATCTACAAAAGTTGCATTATACATGCCTAGCAACCACCTAGCAACAGGCTAAAATGACCCAACATCATCTACCACCTCTATTTTTTACTTTTCTCAATGTGATTAAATATGTCAGCAAGAACATGCCAAACAATTAAGCTGCATGGGCATGTACTAGTTATTTTAATAATGGATTAATTCTGCTGTTATTGGTATAGACTATGTTGGCTGACATGGAATATGACACAAGTTTCCTTTTATCTGTACATCAACTTCACAAAATCCACTATCAATTAAATGTATTAATTGATAAAAATAAGGGATTTTTATGTCATCTCTGCTTAGACCTGACACCAAAGCCCTCTAAGAAAATTTATAACACTGGGTCAACCATGCAACTGACTTGGCTTGTTTTAGTACCTTTAGAGCTTCTTCCCTCCAGACCTCCAGCAGCAGCAGCCACTGCAAACAGTGGGTCACTGCCTGCAGAGCCCCCTGAGGAAGCTCCTCCACCGCCAGCCCTCCGCCATCAGAAACCCCCACTCGCTCATACAGGCTGACAAGTGGAAGGAAAGGCCAGTCAGACGGCAGGATGGGACCGGCGAGCTCTGGCAAGAGATGAGATTTGATCCAGGGGTTGTGGCTCAGGAGAGCATCTCGGGACACCATTACAGATGACTCTAGATGGGCCAGGTGAGTGAGGAAACAACCTCGTATGGATGGAAGCTGGATGCAGGCTTCTCTCAGGAGAGCCCCAACAGTCTGGAGAGAGGGAAAGGTGTGCTGTTGTGTTTCCTCATGAAGCTTCAGCTCCCCCAGCTCCACAGCCTCAGGTCCTCCACTGTGTCCTTCTCTGGAAGTCAAACAAAGAGACATAAACAGACTGATAATTTAATAAAGGAAGAAAAAGAAACATAATATTTGATGCAAATGGGTCATCTATTAATTTAATCCTATTTCAAAGAAATTCAATTATATATAATGTAATTTGCAAAATTAGATGATAACCATCATTTGAAGTACTAATTTAAACATTGATGTAGACAGAAAGTATCTTGTGCTGAATAAAACAAAAAGTAATTTTAAAAATTCAGCCACTTTCGAATAAAGCTATAGGCACTTCATGGTGTTTGATCCCAGATTAAACTGATTAAAAGTAAACATACGATATAAAGTCCTTGCTGAAGACAATGGTGGAGAGCAGTTCATGTGCCAGGTATTCACTGCCTGGCAATAACCAAGGCAGTACAACTAGCGCCACCTGGTGGTAAAGTGAGGCATGTTTTGCTACTTCAGGGTCAAGGGGAACCTGAAAGGTCAAAAAGAAAACAGAGGAAAAAATAATTAAGTTAAAAAATAAATAAATAAAACAAAACATCAACCAGTAAGCAAATAAAACCTGATCTCACACACAAAAGTCAAATAGAAAAGTGCTGCACCTACTGACATTTTCTTTTCATACAAGGCAAATATAAATTAACTAGCCAGGAATCATATAGCCTACAGCATAAGCAGAAAACTAAAGCAGTGTGAAAGAAAAATGGTTTGAAATACAAAATAACATGGCTAAACTGTACTCAACACTAAAGAATGTAGTGGACCTACCAGTCTGTGAGCCAGTCGCAGTAGCAAGTAGAGGAGGTGGTGTTCATGACGTAGAAGCCAAGCCTTGGTGTGAGACAGTCTGGGTGTAGCCTGACTGCAACTACGCAGGTAACCAGTTACAGGCTCTGACAGAAGGAGTTCCGTGAACTAGTGAGTGGCAGAGAGAATATCTAAATATCTAATAAGCCAATCACATGGCAGCAACTCAGAGCATTTAGGCATGTAGAGGTGGTCAAGACTACCTGCTGAAGTTCAAACTGAGCATCAGAATGATTTTTAACATGACATGGTTGTTGGTGCCAGATGGGCTGGTCTAAGTATTACAACCTGCATACAATCAAAGTATGCGGAAGAGCATCTCTCAGTGCACAACATATCGAACCTTGAAACAGATACAGCAGCAGAAAACCACACCAGGTGTTACTCCTGTCAACTAAGAACAGAAAATTGAGGCTACAATTCATGTGAACTCACCAAAATTGGACAATAGAAGATTAGAAAAATGCTGCTTGGTCTAATGAGTCTTGATTTCTGCTATGACATTCAGACTGTAGTGTCAGAATTTAGTATAAACAACATAAAAGCATGAATTCTTCCTGCCTTGTATCAGCGGTTCAGTTTGGTGATGGTGGGCCGCTTAGAATGAACTGAGCATCGTTTAAACACCACAGCCCACCTGAGTATTGTTGCTGACCATGTCCATCCCTTTATGACCAAAGTGTACCCATCTTCTGATGGCTGCTTCCAGCAGAATAACGCGCCATGTCACAAAGCTCAAATCATCTCAAACTGGCTTTTTGAACACCACAGTGAGTTCACTGTACTCAAATGGCCTCCACAGTCACCACATCTCAATACAATAGAGCACCTTTGGGATGAGGTGGAACGGGAGATTCTCGTCATGGATATGCTGCCGAAAAATCTGCAGCAACTGTGTGATGTTATCATGTCAATATGGACCAAAATCTCTGAGGAATGTTGAATCCATGCCACAAAGAATTAAGTCAGTTCTGAAGAAAAAAGGGAATCCAACCTGGTACTACTAAGGTGTACCTAACAAAGTGGCCAGTGAGTGTACAAGATGGCAGCAAATTTTACATTGCATCAATGACAAACCGCTATGTGTGCAAAGAGACACATACTTTCAGAGGCCACACATTTTATTGATTAGTTTCTATGCTTGGGCTGGACATTAGCTAAGCAGTAAAATCACCTTATAAAAACAGCAAACAACAACAAACTAAAAGCAGCTCTATATTCCAAGGCATATGGCATCCAGTCCTACCTTGCTGGTGAGGCCTTTATGGATTCCTGTGATTGTTTCCAAGAGAAGCCCCAGTCCAGTCAGAAGAGGGAAGGGGGAGCTGGGAACAACCAGCCCCGGACGATCCCTCCATCCTTGGCACGCCAAACCAGGGAGGTTAGGAGTAGTTTCTGTGCCCAGAGGTATAGCCTGAGCATTACACACTACAGAGGAAGATCTAGTGTAAAAAATAATACATTGTGCTGTTAAAAGTGCCACTTACTAAACTCATAAACAAATTTTGTAAGCAAACGGCAAAAAAAAGCACAACTGCTATCTGTTTTCAGACATACTTGAGATTCTTTATCAGGCTTTGCACAACACTGTGAGACATCAGAGGGAAAAGAACATCAGATGTCAGAAGCTCAAGATCTTGAAGAGTCTCCACGGGCTTGAAACAGTTCTGTGGAACAAAACATTTATCCATTTTGCAGAATTTGAAACTTTTCACACATGAACTGCAAACAAGACAATCCTGAAGTTCTCCTTTGTCACATGTAGTACACAACAGGACATAATTAGCTGCATTCTCACTGTTGCTTAGGTTGAGCGTGCAGAAGGCAGGACATAGGACGATCACTTGCTAGCTGTGCATTCACGAGACCTGCGCCACTTGCACTATTCTCAATTCAGTGCAATTAAATACACACATTGACTTTGTCCTAGGGATCTGGCAGGTTAAAGACCATTAAATGTCACTGTGTTCATATCCGGTCATTTTAAATAAACAATGTGAACTTCGCAACTTGAGCAACTAAGACGTAAAAGGCAGGAAATACCTGTCTGGAGAGCTGATGGTAGTAAGCTTCTAGGTAAACGAGGTAAACTGGTATCAGAGTGAGGCTGCTGTCTTTCTGAAGTGGATTATCAAGGTTCTTAATAAAACCCTTCAAATACCCCATCAAGGATGCCTGCAACCCTGTGACATGACCCCAAGACACAGGAGGAGGAGGAGGAGGAAGACACTCTTCTCTATCAGAGCTGCAGTGAAAGCAGAGGAGGTAACATGTAAGTACAGAGCGTTCAAGCCAACATTGTTTCTTTTAGATAACATGAGCCTTCAATCCCCTTTAGCAGAATGGTTTCATTTTTCTGTACCTGACTATCCCAGCCTGGAGCTCCTGATGGCAGCCAGCTGTGTTTGTAACTTGCGTGAGCAGAGAAAGCAGTGCCAAAAACCGCTGGAGCTGTAGAGGTAGCAGAGGATCTGAGGGGGGCAGAACTCTGTGGACAGACTGCAGTGTTGTCACTAAAGCTGGATATAGGTCTCTGTGGGAAAACAGTGACAGCAAAGCAATCAAACACTCACTGTGAGTGAAGAGGAGAGGATGGCTCTTGCTTTTGGACAGAGCATGAATTTGTAGCTATTACTGTCTCAGTGTATATGCACAGATCAATTATTTAAATTGTATTTTATTTTTTATTTTTTTATGTTTTCAGTTTCCTTGCCCACTACACAGGTAGCTGCTTTCTAATATGACAGCCATAACTATGTTATGAGCTGATGTACTGGTGAGTTTAGCCTGTTTAGGACTCTTTCTACCTTTGGTGGTAACCGCCGTAACATGATAACTTACATGTATAATTTGCATGCCTGTCCGTAGCCGGCTGCGACAGCCCACAGCCTGTAGGCCTCAGTGGTGATCCTGAGGGCCTCAGCCGGCTCCAGCAGCAGCTCGTTGGGCTCTGCACTCAGGAGACAAGACAAACGCTCGCTCGCTCCCAGAGAGTTTAACTGGAAAGGCCAGAAAAGAAGACACAATCCGGATTAATTCAATTCAATTCAATTCAATTCAATTTTATTTATATAGCGCCAAATCACAACAGAAGTCGCCTCAAGGCGCTTTATATTGTAAGTTAAAGACCCTACAATAATACAGAGAAAACCCCAACAATCAAATGACCCCCTATGAGCAAGCACTTGGCAACAGTGGGAAGGAA
>VUQS01030295.1:19097-34809 GCA_015108495.1 Heterochromis multidens | reverse complement strand
GCCTAGTCAAAGTCCAGACCTATCCAATTGAGAATCTGTGGTCAAACTTGAAGATCGTTGTTCACAAGCGACAACCATCCAACGTGACGGAGCTGGAGCAGTTTTGCCTTGAGGAATGGGCAAGAATCCCAGTGGCAAGATGTGGCAAGCTCATAGAGACTTATCCAAAGCGACTTGCAGCTGTAATTGCAGCAAAAGGTGGCTCTACAAAGTACTGATGTTGGGGGGCTGAATACTTATTCACATGCCAATCTTCAGATTTTAATTTATTAAAAATTCATTTTTCTATATTTTTTTCTCATTTCACTTCACCAACGCAGCCTACTTTGTGCAGATCCATCACATGAAATGTCATTGTGAAACATGTTGATTCCAGGTTGTGAGGCAAAAAAACCTGATGAATGCCAAGGGGGATGAATACTTTCGCAAGGCACTGTATGTGAGTCTGTATAATGCAGATGCTAACCAAACTTGCTAGTGTGAGCTGATAACTTTGCATTTCACCTCGTGGTCTAAATATAGCCACTTGTGGCTTCAGAAATCATCAACACCAACACTGAGGAACTGCAGACTCCAGAAACCAGTGGTTCACATCATAGTAGTGACGTCCATCTTTTAAATACAGTCTATGTTCTAAACAAGAGGTGGTTGGTTGATTGTGAGAATATGCCAATTAATGCTTTCGTTGGTGTATTCTTTTTAAAATCAGTGCCTTGGTATAAAGCTCTGTGGGGATACCCATACAGGTCACCAGCATCAGCTCCTTTACATGTGACTGTTCACACCCCTGCTGTACTGACCAGAGGGGTAAACAAATGACTGGTGTATATAAACATGCACACACACACAGGAGCGTGATCAACACCATGGCAGATCATCAAGATCCTGCAGGGTAAGGCAGATGGTTTCAATAATAAATGGTATCATTGATCCTGTCTTAGTCGTAGAGGGGGGTACTAAGAGAGAGCGCTAAGGAACTGCTGACAAACCAAGACGCACATTGTCTGAGCTACACTTAACTCATGACACAAATCTATAAAAAGTACTCAACTGCTGAACCTAAATGTTATCAGACTGGTTGTGTTCTATCATTTCAGCTGCTGGCAAGAAGCCTCATGTTAAGGTGACTAAATGTTTTCATTCACTGAAATGACTCATGTCATATCAATGTCTTGTCATTTCACATGTGCCAAATTTCTTCCATATTAGGACCAGCCAAGACAAATATCAGGAAAAAATGAATGAAAAGCATTAAAGAGCAAATGACTTCTAGAGATTCTAGTAAGATCCACAAATGTAAAACCATGCCAGATTGTATTTAACCAAAGGGTTTAAAAGCTTTCAATATGTTCAGTCATGATCAAAAACAACTGAAGCCACTTTAGCCTAAGTTGATTTTATTATGTAAAACTACCTGAATCTCATCTAGGCCTGAATGGGTTAATGTATTCTGAGAGTCTGATGACACGATCATCTGCTAGACTACTTCTTAGCAAAACACAGTTATATCCTCTAGGGTTCGATCATAAGTATGAACAAGTATCTGTTCACATGCTTCCTCATGAGAGAAATCCTTCATCAAGTAAAAAGCACACAAACTACATGAAAAGATTTAAACACTGTTAAGCAAAGCAGTGCTGTTCTCAGTCTCTGCTTTCATATATTAACCAACTTTTAAAATATCTGTAATATATTTATTAAGTCCCCGCGACCCTGAATTGGATAAGCGGAAGAGAATGGATGGATGGATGGATATTTATTAAGTGAGCCACTTTCAAACATTAGCCTATGCTTTTCAGTATAAAAGACACACTTAATTTTTGAAAACTCGTCCTCTGAAAACTTTAAATGCATTTACTGTACTTATCAATAACTGTTTTTTTTAGGATGAGCTTCAGACATCTTGACTTCTGCATTATAGATTAATTAATCAATTAATAGCAATTAATCCCATCTTCCATGATGGCTGATGATGTTAGTTTAGTGATAAACTTATTTTTAATTCTCTTTATATTTACTTAATTCATTAGATTAATAGGTTGTTACACATTTTAAAGAAAACTTCAGGAAGCCAAAGTTACGCTAAATGTTTTTTTAAATTTAAGCGGACAGTGCCATAAATGGGGTTAATTTAAAAGGTATGAACCCAAGTTGTCAAATCTGAGCTGATCCTCTGACTTTAGGCAATATGAAACACACTCTCTGTGTTTTGTTGCTTAAGTACTGACCAACTGGATGTGCAATTGCTCATTTCACAGCTTTGTCTGTTTCCGGGAACCTTTGCCTGGAGCTTCGGGGCTGTACTCGGAGAAAATAAACAAAAGTCTGCAAACAAGGTTCTCTTATAGCACAGATTTAGACTATCAGAGAGCTGATGGCGAGAAACACGCCAAGTGGGGATTTCAGGGAAAACTGGACCCTAGTTTTTTCAAGTAAAAACTCCTGGTAACCCTTGACTTAATCTGCACTGTAGTATTTATATAGAACATGGTTTCATAACACACTGCAGAGTACATAAGTTATCATGTATAAGTACTTATTAATGCATTTGTGAGCAATTCTGACTTCTCTTGTAGACACACTGAAGTGGAGTGTGCTGTAAAACACATGATATAATGAAATACTGAATAAAATAAAATAGTATAAATATGACCTATCTTCTGCAAGTGCACTTTAATAGAAACTTAAAATGTCCTAATCTTCTTACAACTAGATAATGTGTTATAAACCACTATATTCTGCTCCATGCAGTCTAATATGTTAGCTCATTCTTAAGCTGCAATACATTTTGTGCATTAAATGCAATTATTTTGGAAGGAGCATTATGCAGTGTAACACCCTCCATACATCAGATCCTTTAGTAAGGCCACCATCAGATGTCATACATTATCATCATTGTTACACACATGACTGGCTGCAGGCATGGCTTGACAAAGGGCGAGTTAATGAGAAGGGATTGAATGAACTGCAGCCAGATTTATAATCCCGGACCTACAGGTTTGGGCCTCATCTACTAACAAACAACAACAAAGGCCCTCTCAAGTATGGTTTTCACTCACGACTCTGCGATGTGGTGAACATTTGCCAGCACACCACGTTTGGTTCATTCAACTCGTCCCACTGTAGTGCTACTGTACCTTGACGCTGGTGTGGCTTGTCTGCGTCTCGGCCTCGATGCGGATGTGTCCTCCGCTGTTCTCCTTGCGATCCCGGCACGAGTTGTTGCGCGAGTGCCGACTCTGGTAGGTGATGACGGAAGGGATGGTCTCGGCCGCATCGGTCTTGATGAAGAGCCCGTGTAGCGTGGCTGCGGTGCCCTGAGAGATGGTGGTGGTCTGGTGGGGGGAGTTGGATTCGTCTGAGTCTCGGCAGTAGATCACCCCGCTCTGAGAAACGTGGATACTGGGAGCGCAGCCCATACCTCAGCGACGCGCCTCCGGAGTCAGATCCCAGATAATAAACACCGACTCTTGGGTACCACCTTCCTGTCGTCCACAGCTGCCTGCACACAGGCTGCTGTTTTCTCCGGGCATCGGCTGCAGGATCAAATCGCTCTCTCCTCCACACACCTCCGTTTGAGAACATCAAGGGAGGGAAAACGTGAGGTGTAGATAATTATTTAATGCATGCGACCTATGAATTTGGTTTGTTCCCAACCACTGCTATTGACGGATTTTGGATTTCGATTTCATATTGAGGAAAATGCGTTTCAAGCTATAATCTAAACCTTCCCGATGACCCGTTCTCACCGCCAGCGCTTCCATCAAATGACCCGGACTAATGAATAAAATTAATAGATGGTCTAAACCACCTGGCGGCTCTTCGTCACCTCTTGCTTCATATCCAGCTTTGTTTCTCCGCTCGTCCTCAGTGACATGGTCGCATTTTCGGCCTGTGATGAGTAGGCTTTATGAATCTCTTCTATCTCTCTACTTTAGTTATTCTGCTTGCTGATCATTGGCTACGGTCCATCTCCCTCTCTCTCTCTCCTCCCTCTATCTCATCACACCAACATTGTATAATTTTTGAATCTCCAGAATGAGCCTCCACAACTCCCAAGAGGCCATGCTGTGACTCCAGGGGTCATTTACCTGAATTATGCATAATGCTATCACAGTAATGGGGACTTGATGAAACACCACTTACTGTCTCTACTGGTTCCCACCTTACCTTTAGGCATATGGTTGCTTTAGAAAACACAGGGTAATGACATAATTTACACTTTTTTTTTCTTGAATTTTCTTGAACAAAATGTTATTATAAAACTCTTATAGACCACTATTACTGCCTTTGTTACAGTGTAGAGAAAAATTATTTCAACATATCCCAACACTCAAGGTTAGACTACTTGGTAATTACTTTGCTTTTAACAGAAAAACACATTTTCTTTATTGAATGTAATATCAACTTGATCAGAAATACTGGAAATGACAGTTATTGTTTAATATATTTGAATTTATCCTAAAACATAATTTTTTATGGCATATCTAGGTAGATGTACAGATACAGTATGTCACATCCTGCATATTTAAATAGTAACAAAACTGGACTACATTGTATTTTGCATTAAACTGTTTGCTTTGACATTTTGGATAAGAAAATAAGATCTATGTTTTTCCATTAATGAAAATTAATTCACTGCTAAACGTGGGAGAGTTACAAAACTGAGATGTTACTGAAGCATGTGCCCCACTAAAAGAGGTCCAGTGACGCAGATGGGTGTAATCTTAAACCCCTCTGGTCAGTTCTACATACATATATGTAAGCATTAAGGAACAGGAAGTGAAGAATAGAACAGAATAAAGTAGAATACAATAGTATGGTGGCCCTGAGAGGTCAAATGCACTGCAACTTAAGAAAACACCAGCAAATAGAAAAACGCTGCAAAAGCACCCAAAACACAACAAAGCGGAATAGTTTAAAAAAAAAAAAAAAATCACAAAACAAAACGGAAGTGTTTCTGGGGACACAATAACGTGAGGAACAGCTGTGGAAGTGACAAGCTAACAGTAAACGGCTAATAGCACAGTATTATGTGAATCATGTGATCAAAACACACATTACCTGCATCTTTTTCTCCCTCACACACTGATGAACCCTCCGCTTCTTTTAAGTATGTCTCAGTGAGATCCTTCGCATGTTTTGGTTTCTGTCACTTCCGCAGCTGGTCCATCACGCTATTGTGTCCCCAGAAACATTTCCGTTGTGTTTTGTGAGATTTTGTTATTTTTTTACTTTTATTGTGTTTTATTCTACTTCCGTTGTGTATTGTTTGCTTTTGCAGCATTTTTCTATTTGCTGGTGTTTCCTTAGGTTGCAGTCTCTTTGACCTTTCAGGGCCACCATAAAATAATCATAAAGCAACATAAATTCATCTTTGGCACATTTGGCATCAGAGTCAAAAATCACAGTCTGTAATAATACAAGGACATAGCATCCAAAAAAGTCTTCAAAATAAAAATAAGGTCATTTTCACAGCTGAGGGAATAACAGATTTTTGTATACCCTTTTCCTAGCCAAGAGGACTCGATAATACTGGCCCGATGGTAACAGCTGACAGGACTGATGGAGGGGGTGAGAGAGGTCCTGTGTGATCACACTGGCCTTCCTAGTAACTGACCTAATGTATAACTCAGACAGTGGTGTTTGAACTGAACCTATTATCTTACTGGCCTGTCTAAATATCTGAGAGAGTTTTATCTTGTGTATAACAGTGATGTCAAAATAGATTCAATGAGTGACTTGTAAACCAGGCTTAACTGACATTAAAACAACTGTGGGTGCAGTCATTGTTGAGTTCATCTTTATACTGAGTCAGACAGTTTTCAGAAGGACAGAGAGATGTCTGTCTCCATTTCCAGATATCTGAATGACTCAACCTGCTCTATCAGCTTCTCTGAGGGGTCAAAGAGAGGTTGGGATGAAGCAGCCTGCCCCTTGCCCCCACAACACAGCTCCTTTGTCTTGTTTATATTGAGCTTTAAGACATTTTCCTGTAAAGTTTTCCTGATCCTAGAGTAGTTACGTATTCCATCTGTGAGTTCATGTCAGTCACGTGGGCCACCAGGGCCACATCATTTAAAGTTATATAATAAGGGGAAAACACTCAGACACAGTATAAATGATACACATAGCTTCCAGGTCTGAAAAGTATAGCCAAAACCACCACCAACCTGCATTCTTTTTAATGGCCCCCAGGGGGCGTTACCTATGGTAGCAAAAAGACTCCAGGTCTTTTGGAGAACGGCCCTCTGGTCTCAGTCATTCATTTTGAGTCATATTGAATAAAACGTTAAGTCCATGTTGTAAATTTTGATCACTGTGACTACCAGAAAAAAGGATGATCCAGAAAGCTAACTTGTGACTAACAAGTCGTTAGCCAAGGAGCATGTGGTTTCACAGTCAGAGCCACCCCTCACTTGTCAAATATGCTTTCAAAACACCAAGATGGTGACAGCAAAAACACTCAACTTGAGGCTTCAAAACTGGACCTCACCAACCAGTGGGTGATGTCATGGTGGCTACTTCAGTCTTTTATAGTGGCTATGGTAATACTTCTGGGTAGGCTACCTATTCTGTTATTATTACAGGATGCAGTATGACTATGAACCCAAACAAAAATAATAATATTTCAGGAAAGATACAGTGATAATGTCTACATCATTTAATAAATGTTATAAGTGCTTGATTTATAAGTCCATGCACAGTCCCTTAATCTCACTGTGATGTTATATGAGTGATGCATACTAATTCAACATGTGATGAACAGTCAACTATATTTCATTTATTTGAAATTCAACTGGACAATTTATTCATATTAATTCATTTATGTTAACTTTCTGCTTCAACTAACTAATATGATGTGTTACTTTTTCTTGATTTTTTTTCACATTAGCAGTTAAGGACTGAGAGCACTTTGTTATGCATTTGACTGATCTATTAATCCAATAATTGTTTTAGTTAGTAGATATCTTCCACTAACTAAAGCAATATATTACATAATAATATGCTTGTGGTCCAGCATATTAATATGTGTGCTATATAGCATAAATAAATATCATAAATAAGCATAATAAAACTCATAAGGGCACAATGAGAGGATATTATTGTGTAATTTTGCTGACAAATCGATTGACAAATTCCAGTGATCACATACCTCTACTAAAACACATTCTGGTCAATATTATATTATTATTTGAAGTCGTTATTATTTTAACCAACGAGCAAATTCAATTAAAAACTATTCGGTGAATTCGATATCACTGGGTGATAAAAAAAAAGCAAACTGAAGATACTGCCTTGGGGTCTGGGAAATTGTGATGCACATTTTTTTTTTTTTTGCGAAGTAAATAATGAATCGATCAATTAAAAAAAACTTGATTAACTTAAAAGATAAATAAAATAATTATTAGTGGTGGCCTTATTTTGATTAATCCTACATTATCATTTGTCAAACTTAAAATGGTATATTCTTGGAATATACAGTAGATATGTGTTGGTTAAACATATCTTTTCTCAGTGTTGCATTTAGCTGTAAGCAAAATAGTCATGTTTTGCCTATTTTCTGCCCCTTTTATTCTTTTAGGCAAGAGTGTCTCCTAAATGAGGCCCATATGATGTATAAAATAGCCACAAATAAATAAAATAGAAATAATGTTCAATGATTAATTGCTTGTATTTTTCATCAATGGAGGGGATAGTGTTAAAACCCTATGAAAGTATACCAGCTGATAGTACTACAGGTATTCACATCACTGTACAAATTTAGGAAAATAGACCCATGTTATAGTTGCAGGTTATCTGACATTAAAACAGAGCATCGCTGCAAACATACAAAGTTACAGAGTATTTTCTGCACAAGCACATGTTAAGAGAAGCACTTTAGTGCCGCATTTAGGAGCAGGTCTGGTTAGTGTCTATGTGGGGATTTTAGATAAGCATATAATTTCAGTGAGTGATTCTCTCAGCATCACTTCATCCAGTCCATCCACATGTACCACACAACTATAGAACTGATTTGATTTATTGAACTGGCAGGTGATCCCTAAGGACAGACACATTAGAAATAAGGATAAGGACGAAACGGCCCCGTACTTTTACAGCTCTAATATTACAAGGGGAATAGGAGGAAGTGAAAGAGTTGTACTCATAAAGTCAAACAATTCCTGTCCTTTGTAAAAAGTAGCCATGTAGTACAGTTAGTAGTTGGTTTATGTTACTTTTCCACTTATTCACATTCTGCGTGGAATAGCTGATTTTTGCTCAGCAGGAGTTATTTGACAGCTAGATTGAAGTTATTTTGTAAATTAATATTTTAAATAAAAAACATATGTAACCACACTAAACCTGTAATTTGCTTATAAGAGGAGTTACATTTCCAGTTCATTTAAACCACTCAACAGAATGTAAAAAATACAGTGAGCTCTCACAGCTGCAGCATTCAAAAGCTGTGTACACATACTGTCACACATACACCTCTAATAATACAATGTTACATTCAATTTTTTGTTATCAGCTGCAACAGTGTAGTACTATTTCGCCATGTGAAACTGTGTGTGTGCGATCATGACAAAGGCAATTTTGACTTTGGCAGGCGTTTATATGTGTGTCTGTGGATTTGTCAACACCATAGTGTCAAAACATTTCAATATACAGTCATAAAACTTTACAGGTGTGCAGTTGAGTGTAAAATAAAGATTACGTTTAAAGATGTGTGTGATCTGACCCAGGAGCGCTAGGTAAAGGGTGCCAGAAGTGGAGGCTAAGATTAAGACAACATTGTGCCACAGTTTGTGGTTTTTATCTAGTGTGTAGTGCCTAAAGTTCATTTTAAAACGTGTATGTAGTCCAAGAACTCATTGATGTCACTGCTGTGATGCCATCAAAAGATGGTCTCTAGTTTAAGGATCTAAATAAATAATAAATATATAGCTACATAAATGAATATATTTTCTCCACCACTGTTTTTAAATACAAGATGTCCAGTTACTTGCATCTAAGAGCACTGTACCTACAGTGAAACCTTATTTTACTTGCTCAGTACTATGAAATAGCCTTCTACTGAGAAGGCCCTCTGGTGGCCGACCTCATACATGTTCAACTGGTGGTTCAAATTGTAGATCAACAGAAAACAACATAATCAGGTGGGTGTGCAGGATAAAATATCTTCCTACATGCTAAGAGTTCATCATCGCAGCTCTTTGGTTATCTAGGCTATACATTTCAGGGTACAATACCCGCTTTTCATTTGCTAGTCTGCCTGATGACAACTACAAAGTGTAACTGTGACTATCAGCGATATTAATGAGTCTTTCTGACTTTGTCTGCTCAGAATTGTACACATCAAGTGTACAAAGGAAGAACATCAAATTGATTATTAGATTATTTAAATAAAACAAAAAAAAGTTTCTTTTCGAGAATTATATTTAAATAAAATAATGTCGCTTTGCCAATTAATACCAGCTACGTAACAGTGGGCCCCCCCTTCCCCTCCTCACGGTAGTCAGTGTAATCTATAATGTTAGAATTAAGACTATATTATTTGATCATTTTTGAGTCCTTGACGGCTATTAGCCTTAAGGTATAGATATTAAGTTTGGAAGTGTAAGGTGACATCTAAGGTAAAGTTTTTCACTTTAAGCGCAAAACAAGACTTGTATTTACTTCGGTAAGCTCCTACCTTTCGTGGTCCATTAGGGGGAAACGCCTCTGGTGACTGTCCGCTCATGTTTCAAAGCCAAATGTTTTGTCCTTCAATATAAAATGCAAATAATGGGGGATTTAAGTAAGTACTGTTTCCACATCTGACATCCGTATGAAGAGCCGCAGAGTTACGTGGAGCTCCACAGGTAGTGAGTGCTGGATGGTCAGTTAGACGCTGGCCTCTGAACTTCATAACCTAGGTTCAGATTGCACCGGGCAGGCCCGGTGTCCGTGTGGCCCTAGTGCCCTTTTCACCATTCCTGTTAAAGCCATAATGTGATATTTTGTAGGAAACGCATTCAAAATGCTGTATAAGGAGAGGTAGGAAGTATTTATTCTACATCTTTACTCCACTATCAAGGTACTTAAAAACCCAGTACATCTGACAGTTATAGTACGAAAGTATAGTATACTTAGCTCACCGTACCAACAAGTGTCAAGCAATACATTTTTCAATACAATTTTATGTGACTAATACTACCTGTGCATTCTTCTACTTCATAATTTGCAGTTATCAGCAAAAGTAGTCTACTTTTGGCCTGTCATATGTAGCTATAGGCCTTATGGTGCATTATTACATAGTATACTGCATATTATATGACTGTATCATTATTTAAAATTGAAATCTAAGAAGCATTTTAATGTAGTAGAGTTTATCAAACATTGTGGTTGTAAAATTTGAATCTGGAAAGCCATTTGTATGTGCAAAAACTAGTAAATTAATACTGAGTAATACTGATAGATAATTTACAGATTGTGCAGTGAGGATTTCCCACTAAAACACATCATAATATATGAGTAAATATAAAGCACTATTGTAGAATTAAGCCTACAATCCCCCCACTCCCCCCACCTCCACCCTGAACTGGATAAGCAGAAGAACATGGATGGATGGTAATAAAAGCGGTTGATTTCTTTTCTACTTGTGACGTGAAAATACTTCTTATTTTTATTTTGAACAGACTTTGCTGTCAATATTCATTTTTTGTACCCCTGCAGTGTCTAACACTGAGGTACTGATGATGTACAATACATTTGAATACATGTCTTTCACCACCTGTATATTTTATCCATATAGAGTCTATGGCTGTATCTCCTTTTATATATTTGACAGCTTTATAGTGTTCTGCTTTTAAAGAGTTCATTATAATCCCATAAAATGTGTTCCTATAGATTAAACTACCAAATAAGATACCTTGAAGATCTACAGCAGTACAACAGTGCTAATAGTGCAAATAGTACTATTAGGTTAATCATATGCAGTATTTGATGTCAAAGTTTGCACAGTAAGCAAAGTTATTATAGCTTTATATCTTTCATTAGTTTGAATTTTTATTTATTTATTATTATTTATTTTTTTCATTTATGCATTTTTTTTTCTTCATCTCAGTTTAGTTTTAGTTCATTTCTAGAGTGAGTCAGCTCATTTCATAGTAATAAGAGAGATGTTTTTCAGGAGGACAATATTAGAAGTTTAGAATGGAAACTGCAGGTGTGTCTTCACACCTGGAATAAGTTAAGAATAATAACCTTGAAAGTAAGAAGCCTACTTTTAGAGTGAGCTGGAAAGACTGCTGTTGAGACTGCTGAAACTTAGTCAAATGAGTTGAAAGGTGCTGAAATTCTATATTAATAGGGACCTTCAGAACTCATCTACACTTTTCTGTTGCAATATGCATTTAACCCTTTCTGTGAGTGTCCAGGACACGTGCTTGTCTGTATGAACACAATCATTTCCTAGATATATTTAAAAAAATAAAAAAAATGAAAAAAGAAAAGAAAAGTAGAATGTTTTCCATGTTATAGACAGTATCACTTCAGGTTCATGGTTTGAATACAGGTTGGGGGCTTTTCTGTGTGGAGTTTGCATGTTCTCCCTGTGTCTGCATGGGTTTCCTCCAGGTACTCTGGCATCATCTCACAATCCAAAGACATGCATGTTAGGTTAATTGGTGCTCCCAGAAAGTTGATTCTGTTCATCTTGACATAGCATTTTCTGAAAACGCTATGTCAAGATGAACAGAATCAACTTTCTGGGATTTCCTTACCTGGATTATTGAGCATGCATCAAGACAGGTTAATTGGTGATTCTAAATTGGCTGTAGGTATGAGTGTGAATGGGTGTCTTGTCTGTTTTAGCTCTGTTATAGACTGGTCTGCAGGAGGTGCAGACCGAGTGTTAATGTGGAGAATCCAAATGCAGACGCTTGGAGGCAGGATAGCTTAACAAAAGACGAGCCGTTTATTAGACTGATTACCGAGGGCTGAAAACAAAATACAAAAGAAACAGAAAACTTCAAACCACAGGATCAAAAGTTGGAAACACTAGGAGACACAGGGACTAGGAAACACCGAGGAATGAGCCGACGATTTGACGAAGGACATGGGGAGACTGAGACAATAAATAAACAGGTGATTAGGGAAAGGGAGACACATGGGAACACAGCGGAACAGAATCATAACTAATGAGACAAAGGGAGCAAAACTCAAAATAACACACAAGGGACACAAGCCCACCAAAATATAACAGGAAGCAGCAGAACACAAGGACCACGACTAAAGCACACTAACTTGACACAGAGAAAAGAATGAACAAGCACGAAGACAAGACTGACTAAACATGGGAGACACATGTATGAATAACTACACACAAGAGACTAGGCACAAGAGGAAGGAGAACACTGAGGGAGGAAATCCAAACTCTAAGATAACTAAGAACTTAACGCTAACTAAATACTAAGAATACACGAAACAAATATAGATATTCAACAAACCAGGAATATCCAAATAAACATTAGAAAGTCCAAAACTCAGAAACACTGAGTCAACTGACCCAAGACCGTGACACTGACATCAGAACCAAATCTGCAGTATTAAGCCAGTAAACGCAGTATTTTTTGACAATAAATCCAAATCTGGAATCATTGTCTTATCTATAATAATTCAGGATCATGTATATTTGTGTCAGGTCTAACTAGACCAGGGGTCTTGAACCTGTAGCTCAGGAATGCAGTTCTTTTGTCAGTCTCCACTGTCTCCCTATAGGTTTGATAAAACAATTTTATTTCATTCTTTTAGTTCTATAATTTCACAGATGTAGCAAAAACATATTATTATTGTAATGAAAATGCAAAGTTAAAGTACCAAATAATCATGAATAGCTCACTGCAGAGTAGTCATATCTGATAAAAGATTCATTATAAGGCTCAAATATGTTTTCCATGGTTCCATATATATTCTTTTGGTGAAACATTGCTCAAAAATGGCTCTTTTGATAGTAAGCCAACCCCTGAACTAGACAATAGTTTCAACATCCTTGATATTGTTGCACCATCATTAAAGTATTTGGCTGAGTTGACAGGAAAACATTGCTGTAGCAGGGTTTGGAGTTGGAAATCCAGGCTGTTTACATGTTATTGTATGCTTATGTCATATTATTCATGTATTTTATATGATAAAAGTCTTAACTATATATCCAACTTTGCTGGAATGGTAGTGGGACAAGTCAGCAGTCATCACAAGGCTAACCACACACACTCTGTCACCAGTTAGCCTAATAAGTATGCATTTGGACTGTTTTCTAGAGAAAACCCACACAGGTACAGGGAGAACATCCAAAAATCACACAGAAAGGTCTCTGCTGACCAAGAGATTTGAACCCAGAACCTTCTTGCTGTGAGGTAACAGGGCTAACCGCTGTACCACCATGCTGAGTGAAAGACTTTTTCCTCTGGATATCAGAGGTCAGTTGCCCATCTCCTGACTTTGTCTTATTTCATGATTTAGCAACACTCTGTGTGTTCAGTTTAGACAACAGTTGAAGTTAGAGCTTTGTGACATGGCCAGCATATGCAAACAATTATGTAATTTGTCAAGTTTGAAAATCCATGCTTAATCTTACAAACAGAGTTTCAGCTAAAGGTTCAAATTATGTCCTTTGATTTGCACTGCAAATTCAGTTCATTCTGCAAAAGATCAGTAAAATATGCAAAAGCTCTGGTGGACAAGCTGCAAAAAGGGGATGTGATTTCTTTGCAGGCCATTCATCCAGCCAGCAGAGGGCATGAGAAGTACAGTGGATGAGTTCCCATTACTGCAATATATACTGAGCATTGAGTAGTTTTTCTTTTTCTGCAATATTATTAGAAATTGTGAAGGACTGTGTGGAAAAAAAATGTGACAACATGTGACTATATGTCAATTGCTATAAAGCAAAAAAAAGGAAATGACTTGTATCAATTGTTGTCTGCTTATAAATGGGTAAAATGAGGAAAGACCTTTCTAGGAAGACACATAAAAGCTAAAGATGCTGAATATGCTCTCATCCTGTTTACCACGAAGCTGGATTTTAGTCTCTTCTGCCTAATGTGCAAGAATGTGTAGCTTAAACTGTTATGACATAAGCAGGCCTTTGTTTTTCTAAATCTGAATTATGCATGGCTGAACTGAATCCTTCTTAGACACACACACACACACACACACACACGCACACACACACACACACGCACACACACACACACACACACACACACACACACACACAAGCAAAAGCCTACTTCATCCATCAAAGTGTACAAAACATAAGCCTGCCTGTGTGTGTGCATGTGTGTGTGTGCGTGTGTGTGCATATTTGTCTAGATATGCATGAGTGCATACATACATACACACCTATGGTATTTCACAAACCTTTCAGTTCATTATCATTTTTCTCTGTGAATGTATTGATATGAGTGTGTCAGAATACTTCATAGTAGCAAGCAAATGTATTTCATTGTAAATGTTACTAAAGTATTCAAATACAAGTGAAAAATGTACTTCAAATTTTCAATATTTTAAGTCCTCTGTTATGCTGTTAAATGCCATAAGATTATTAGATTATTATAATATCATATTGCTGATGTAATAATATATATTCTAACAATTAATCACCTCAGCAAAAATCTTGGAGCAGGATATAAATGTTTTATTACAATCCTTCACAAAATTATCATGTTTTGTTCACTGTTTATTATGTTTGTGTCCTCTAATGAGCCTTTAGTCTCATTTTTTACCAATAGGGTTACATCAACGGCTCTCCCAAGGCTCAAAAGTTCATTGTTTTGAAATGAGCATGATTATTGAGCTAATATGTTTGGGAAAAAGACTCCCAAGGCATAATATATATAAATGTTTTTAAAGCAATTTTTTGTCTTTATTATGCAGATGTGTTATAATAGATTATTTCATGTTACATGGTATATAGTCCCTGTAATCTCATAGATTGTTGATCTATGGAGCTCAAAGACAAACTATGTTATGCCTGAAATCATTTACACTTAGATTCACAGGCGCAACAATTCTGTGCTTTACACTGAGTTTTAAAATTTAAAACAGGTGGTACTTTTTACACTTCCCTAAGACAAGATTAGATGCGATGTGGATGACCTTTTGTTGTCTGACTCACAAAAAAGTGAGATTTAGCCTAATTTCTTTTCTATTCTCTCTTTGCTTTTTTCTGTGGTGCTTTTTACAGTCTTACAGCATGTTGTGGAAAAAATCATGATGGTGAAACACTTTATTTATCCCGTATTTACAAAATTCCTTTGTTACAGCAAATGATGAACAACAACAACAATAAAAAAAATAATACCAATAATAATAATAGATAGATATAGTGTAATATAGATAGTGATAGCATGTGGTATGAAAGATTTCCTGAATCTGTCCTTGTGCCACCTTCAAATGGATAAGCGGAAGGAAATGGATGGATGGATGGAAGGATGGATGGATGATGGATGGATGTCCTTGTGGGAGCAGAGCTGAATCAGTCTGTTAGTGAACATGCTTCGCTGCCTCCAGTAAGTGGTGCAGAGGGATGGATAAAAAAAAGTCACTTTTTTTTTTGTTATGGTTTGTTCTGATCATTCAATTCAATTCATTTCAATTCAGTTTTATTTATATAGCGCCAAATCACAACAACAGTCACCTCAAGGCACTTTATATTTTAAGGTATAGACCCTACAATAATAGA
>VUQS01030295.1:4676-15215 GCA_015108495.1 Heterochromis multidens | reverse complement strand
TATTTAATTTAAGTTTTTTTTTAAAAAAAAATAATATTGGTTTTTTTTTTTTTTTTTTTTTTTTACAAATTATTTGCATGTAGAATTTCTACCACAGAAACAGCTACAATATTTTTGCTATAATGGAAAACACTTTGTCCTTGTTAGCAGTTAGGTCCCAGCTACCAGGTGAGGTGCATATAATATTTGACATTTATTACTATTTTCAAAAATAAACAAAGGATAAAAGCTTGTCTGTTATGCTCTATTTAAAATCAATAGTGTGTTTCTATTCAATATGCATAGCAAGATGAAGATTTAATTTGTTTGCATCTTAGATACCCAGTATAGAATACATTTTCACTTAAGTGTAATATAACCAAACTACCAACAGTTTGACCGCAACTTTGCCTCGCAAGAGAATAAACGACACAATGAATTAAGTGGCTTTATTGTTTGAAACACTCTTGGATTAAACTTTTATTTGGTCAACATGATGATAGACATCAGTTTACACACTCCATCTGGAGAAAATTAAAATCCCACTGTATAGAACCTAATTTCTAACTTTGATATCAGTATGATGCTCTTGTAAAAAGACAAGGTTATGTTGGTGTCTTCATAAGTGTTTGGGTGATAGTTAAAAGCTTTAATGATATTTGCCATATATTGACTAATAGCCCATTGATAATCTGTACTTTGAGAGAAACATCTTTTTCCTGTAGGTTTTATAGATAAATTTAAAAGACAAACTCTGCAGCTGTGGCATACATACAGTTTCAAGTTGCATTCAGAAGAATTCAGATAAAACAAAAACACAAAAAAATTTCAAAATAAGTATCCATAAGTCTCTATGAGCTACACATGTTCATCTTACCATAACATTAACACAAATATCTAATCAACCAGTTACATGGCAGCAACCAAATGCATTCAGGCATGTAGACATGATCAAGACAACTTGCCCAAGTTCAAACTGAGCATCAGAATGGGGAAGAAAGGTGATTCAAGTGACTTTGAATGTGGCACAGTTGTTGGTGCCAGACAGGCTGCTCTGAATATTTCAGAAACTGCTATTCTACTGTGATTTTCCCACACAACAATCTCTAGAGTTCATAAGCATCATAAGCAGCATGTTTTAAAGTTTTGTTTTTATTTTTAACAGTCTGCTAACTATGGCTAACATGGACTATATGATTCAAATGAACTTACCTCTATACTTTTATAACTACTGGTTAAACAAAATATTTCCTCTCATTATTATGAAATTTATACATTATTTTACATTTTATTTTATGTTTATATCAATATACTACTATATTTGCTTTTTAACTGAGCACCATAAATAGTGAGAAAAAAAAGTATGTAATTACTTTTACAAGTGATATATTCCAAAAACATATACATGCAAATTTGATTTGCCTTCAGGGTGTATGAAAATACATTTCCAGTTTCTTTAAACATACTCTTATCTTGGAGAAACAAACATGTTGTTTTGAGTGTGGATTACAGCGGCATTAGAATGGATTGACCTTTTCAACAGCCAGAGGCACCTGCAGACCTCAGGGACTGAGCCCAGACAGGTGGAAGACGAGTATTCGGTGTCCTTGACTCTTAATGAGAACGTAACCTGAAACTTTTCTCGGCAGTCATGCATTTTATACAAATAATTAGACTGTGAATTTGCCTTTTCAGACCTGGAAAATAAGCAAACTATCATTTACAAATGTTGCAGTAAAGTTTGAAAGAAAAGGAAATCTGTTTTGCATTATGAGAGAAATCGTAATCAGCTGATTCTATGTACAACATGTTTAGTACTGAGGTGTCATTTGGGTTTTTGTAACAGCACATCATTTAACTATGGTATAAATTTCTCTTGGATGCAAAATGTAAGGATGATATTTTCAAGAAACCGGGTGGTGTTTGTGTTTGGCTGGAGTTTTCTCACCCTAAAAAAACAAGCCAGACTACAGTGCTGAAGGCCCCCAGGGTTTGTTATGACCATATAACATGAGGCAGGCGTGAAAGCAGCTTAGTGAATGAACTCTGGGTGAGAAGTGAATGCTGTACAAAACATAGCAGGTTGTTACACAAGTCACTGCTGTTTCAATATAAACTTCCCATCAACCAATTCTACTGTGAGACAGAAACAGAGACAATCATCCTCCATCTCTATCCTAGTTCATGTGTTTTCTGCTGTGTTTGGCATTCTCTAACATTATTATCTGAGTTTACAGTAAGCTACATCTTTCTTTTTAACTATGTCTTTCTTCTCACTAATTGCTCAAACTAATAATAACTACAGACTCAGTGCAGTTGTTGCAGAAATTAAATTAGTCCAGAGTAAGAATTGTTAAAAATTCAGTTTCACAGTGACAATGCCTTTTCTGATTTTCTATTCACTTTCTTTAGTCCTTATCCAACTTAGGGTCACAGAGGGCTGGAGCCTATCCCCAGCTGACACTGGGAAAGTGACAGGGTACATCCTGGACAGGTCACAAGTCCATCGCAGGACTACTGTCGAGAGTCAAACAACCGGGCACTCTCTGTGTTCATAAAGGGATGGACATGGTCAGCAACAATACTCAGGTGGGCTGTGGTGTTTAAACAATGCTCAGTTGGTACTAAGGGGCCCAAAGTGTTCCAAAAAAATATCCCCTACACCATGACACCACCACCAGCAGCCTGAACCGTTGATATAAGGCAGGATGGATTTGCTTTAATGCTGTTTTTGACAGCTTCTGGCCATACCATCCAAAGGTCACAGCAGAAATTGAATCTCATCAGACCAAACAATCCAATCTTTTCCAGTCTTCTATTGTCCAGTTTTGGTGAGCCTGTCCAAATTGTAACCTCAGTTTTCTGTTCTTAGCTGACAGAAGTGGCAACTGGTGTGGTCTTCTACTGCTGTAACCCATCTGTATCAAAGTCGTTTCATTCAGAGATGCTCTTGTGCATAACTTGGTTGCAACAAGTGGTTATTCGAGTTATGCCTTGATTATACTCCATTGCAGAAGCAGACATAGACAGCTGGAAACCTGATAGCTGAGTAATCATTCCTATTATACTTCTTTGAAGTCTGCTGCCTGTAGTGCATGAGTACTTGGTGCATTATAATGTAAATTCTCTGCAGACAACTCTGCGTAATCACAAAAAACAGGTAGGCACATGGATGCCCTAATTGAAGGTTCTGAGAGGGTGCCAACCAAGAAAGAAGCCGCTGCTCCAAAATTGACACCTTCAAGCTCCACTTTGCAGCTGCTCACATGGACAAGCCAAATGCCTTCTGGAGAAAAGATTTAGACGAGATATAGACTGAGCTATTTGACCACAATGATAAGAGGTATGTTTGGAGGAGTAAAGGTGAGGTTTTCAAACCTAAGAACACTGTACCAACTGTCAAGCATGGTGGTGGTAGCATCATGCTCTGGGGCTGTTTTGCTGCCAATGGTACTGGTACATTGCACAAAGTAGATGGAATAATGAAGGAGGAGGACCTCCAAATTCTTGAACCTTGGACACAATTGAGTGTTACAATAGGACAATTATCCCAAACACACATTAAAACTGATTTTGGAATGGATAAAACAGGGTAACATTTAGCTTCTGGAATGGCCTTCCCAAAGCCCTGACCCCAATCCTTTTGAAAATTTGCGGACTATGCTTAAAAGCTGAGTCCATGCCAGGAAACCAACCAGTTTAAAGGATTTTTTACAAATTCTGCAAAGAAGAGTGATGAAATATTCCTGCCAGATTTTATTTATTACAGTATTATGCCAGGAACTTGTTGATGGCTACAAAAGCATCTGGTTGAGGTACAACTTGCTAAAGGACATTTAACCAAATATTACTGGGAGTATATGTATATATTTGAGCCTGTATGTATACTTTTGACCCTGTGTGGATTAGAGAAAATCCAAAATAAATTAAAACGTGCACCAAATTCTTGTTTTTTAAAGTCATTAAAGATGTATGCTGTACAATCATTCCACTCTGGAAAAAGGAACTGTTCAAATAAATAATTAGCCCAAAATTACCATGACATTCATGCCCATGAGGAGTGTATGTAAATTTTTGACCACAAATGTATAAAATGAAACATTTAAAGACTTAAAAAAAAATGGTAAAAATTATAACATAAACGACAAGATGAAACAGAGATGGGATTGCATTTTATGCCTTTTTATGACTTTATATTTACAAGTGTTTTATGTTGATCTTTTTTTTACTAGATATAATCTTGAATATTAAGTTTCTTCCCTCGATAATTTGAGAGGATTGTTTATTGTGTTAACTTATGTATTATTGTGTTTCTGCTACTTTGCCTGTCTCTTTTCTGTAGCTCCTATTTTTTGCCATCTTGACAATGGTACATCATGGTGTGACTTATTTACTTTAAATTAATGCTGGGGTTCTAGTCTTCTGGTAGATTTAATTTATATGTTTTGACATCCATCCATCCATCCATCCATCTTCTGATGCTTGGGTGTTTTAATAGTATAATAATATTTTCTTGTTTGCTCCCAAATAATTTTTTATTAATTTAACTTTATTGACATAAGCCCTAGAAATTGCAAAAGGAAAAAAAAAGTGCTCAATCACGTCACATGATTTTCATCAGCAGATGCGGTTTGTTCAATTGCATGTAACTGTAGATGTGTTTAATAAAAGATAACTGCTCTCATCATTATTTTGTATCACTAAGAAACAGTTTTTTAAATTTGCCACTCACAGATGTTTAATAAATAAATAAAGAAAATCACTAATGAAAGCAGGTAATGTTTAATTAAACTGAAGTGATTCATATTTATTGTGATTCATAATACCATATAACACAGTTTGTATTCCTGTGTATTAAGCAATATATCCTTATTACTCATTCCTTAAAGACAGAAAAAATATATATTCTAATTAAGCTTAGCTTTTTTTGACCTGCACAGTGGCAATTTTAAATTTTAATATTCCCTATAAGAATGGGCAATGCCTCACATTTCCAAACACTCATCTCAAGTCATTTAAAAATGTAAAAATCAAAAGATACAATACTGTGCTTAAGCCACCCCTCTTTTCTTTACATTTTGCACCAAGGAGCCAGACTTTTGTGTAATCTGTAAATTGGTCTTGAGCCATAGTTCTCCAGGATTTCTAGAGGTCTTTCAAATATTTTTCTTTCAACATTGGCTGCTTTTTCACTCATTTTCAGTCCAGTCCATGTATCTGACCATTTTCAGGCTTTTTTTTTTTTTTTAATTAAACCATCTAAGAATCATTCAAGCATTAAAAAGGCATGTAACTCAAAGGATGGACCAGTATTGTATCTACACATAACAGACAACTAAGCAAAGAACCAGTTTTAAATGGTATGGTATAGACACTTTGTTACCATCAGCCTGTCACAAAAACTTTTTTTTTTTTTTTATTTCTTTAGCTGAATCTATGAAAAATGATAATAATTAAGATAACACAGTCTGAGGGGCATAAAATACCATTTTTGCACAAACAAAGTGATTCTCAAAGCTCTTCGATTTTGGTTCAAATCTTGGTTTGATGTGCAGTGTGTCCTTAAAAAAATCTGAGGATACTGGATATGTTGAGGACAAAAGAAGATGTGTCAGGCCTAAACAACTATATACAGCAGATGAACAGTACCTGAAAGTCATGTCCTTAAGAAACACGAAAAGACCTGACAAAGGACCTGACAGATTCATCTGATCCTTTAGTTGATCCATCTACTGTTTGCTGAAGTCTCATCAGAAATTATATCAGTGGAAGGGGTGGCTGTCAAGAATCCATTCTTAAGGAAGCGAAACAGGGAGAAAAGGTTGTGGTATGCCAAATTACACAAGAACTAGACTGAAAATCAGTGGCAACAGATCTTATAGAGTGATGAATTAGAAGTTTTTAGTTCAAATTGTTGTCAACATGTATGGAGGAGGTCAGGAAAGAGGTACAACAGTGAGTATTTACAGCCATCTGGAAAATACAGTGAAGGCTCTGTCATGGTGTGGGGTTGATTTCAGCCATAATGTTGGGGATCTTGTCAAAATTGATGGAATTATGAACACAGAAAAGTACAGTCAGATTTCAATCCACTATGCGATACCATCTGCAAAGCATCTGATTGGCAACAGCTTCATTTTTCACCATGACAGTGATCCCAAACACACTGCCAAAGCAGTAAAAGCATACCTGGATACAAAAGCACACAATGGAACACTATCAGTCATGGACTGGCCTCCCCAGAGCCCGGACCCCAACATTACTGAAAACAGAACAAAAGGCAGCCAACGTCCAAAGAAGAGCTTTGGAGTGTCCTTAGAGAGCCTAGAGAACTATTCCTGAAGACTACTTAAAGAAATTACAAGAAAGTATGAAGGGTGGTCATACCAAACATTGACTTTCAAGCTTGTTAGAATTGCACAACTCTGTTTTTGCCTCATATATTTTATTTCCATGTATGTGTCCCATTTTCCTAGCAAAATATTTTTAAAAATGAGGGGCTGCTCAAGACTTTTGCACAGTACTGTAAATCAACATGTATAATGTTATTGTCCTTTTTGTTGCATAGTGTAATAGGACCTTGTGAATGCACCGTTCTGTTCACTTTTTACTTATAAAAAGGAGAAAAGTGGAAGGTGAAAATCTTAAATGTGACGAGGGCTGCAGCAGCTACCTGAGTTTCTTTGAGATAAGATGAGTGGGAAGAGAAGATCAGCTTTCTCTTTCTATCCAGCTCGCCCATTGCTCTCGTCACAGCTACGCAATTGGCTGGTTAAGGAATGGCTTGAATGGGAGGGGAGGGCGTCCACGGTGGGCGAACATGTCACTTGGTCCTTACAGTATTTGGTCCTATATAAAGCAGCGCTTGTCGCGGAGGAGCTCAGACTTTCTCCGCTCAGGTGAGCCTCGCAGACAGAGATGCGCGTTATGGAGCGCACTTTCCGGGAGCAGCTCTTCTTTCTGGTGTTGTGTCTGTCCGTCCTCAAGGGAGACTCCAGATATATTGAGGTAAGTGTCGGGACAAATACTGAAACTTCTTAGAAGATTTAAAGGTGCAAATGAGAAGTGCCAAACTTCTCTCTCTCTCTCTCTCTCTCTCTGTAGAACAACGAAATCACAAAAGATGAATTATATTCATTTTTCAACTCGGAACTCAAGAGAGAAATACCTGAAGAGTTAATGTATCGCCGACCTTTACGTACGTCATGTGAAATCTATATTTTACATAAACATATAAATGATGGTTTATACAGCTTATGTGTTTGAGCATTTGTGATAGCGTTTGTGTATATGTTGTAAATTACACTTGTTTTCCGCCTCTTAATTTTGGTTTTATTTGCACTGCATAAACAATTAAGTGGAATGAGTAGGCTAATAGAGCTGAAATGTAGAGAATAAATGAAAAAGAAGCCGAAAATAGACATTTATATTACAAATATATAAAATAAAATAAAAAATAGTAATTAGACAAAATCAAATTGTCTTTATTTATTTAGATTTTTCATATATGGTAGGCTAATTGTTCATATTCCTTCCTGGAATGCCTCTCAGGTTGTCTGGACATGGTTGCAGTGGAGGGTCAGTTCACCTTCACAGCAGAGCGCCCTCAGCTCAGCTGTGCCGCTTTCTTCATGGCAGAGCCCAATGAAGTGATCAGTGTGGATTATGACAGTGTTGACATTGACTGCATGGGAGGAGACTTTATCACTGTAAGCTAACAGCACTTCTCATGAAACACCCTTTTCCTCCTCTTACATTGAGTAAAATATCATAAGATTGGGAGATGCATCTTGTTCAGCTCAGCTTTAACGGTTTTAAAACTTCAGTTCCACACAAACAGCTTCTTATGTGTATTACATACATTCTGTATGACATTCTGTATAATCACATGTTTTTGTGACACAGGCTGTGCTGTGTGTTTTCATGCCACTAAACACTGGGGTCTGTTAACTTGCTTCCTGATTGGACAAAAAGCTCTTTTAACATAAAGTAATTGTGCATAAACCTGTTTACTTTAGGTGACCTACCTTATAAACACCCCTCAGTGGTTGCTCTCTCCATTCTAAACAGATCCTGATGGTCCCAACCTAAAGAGTTTAATATCATTTCCCACCATTAGTAAAACCCTCAAGAAATCATCTGTGACTGAATATGAAATCCTACTTAAAGCTTCTCTCTGTTCATGTATCCCATCAAGGTGTTCGACGGCTGGGTGATGAAAGGGGAAAAGTTCCCTAGCACCCAGGATCACCCACTGCCTTTGTTCGAGCGATATGTGGATTACTGCGACTCTGGATCGCTGAGGAAAAGCGTGCGCTCTTCTCAGAACGTGGCCATGGTCTTCTTCCGCATTCACAGCGCCGGCAGCAGCTTCACCCTGACAGTCAGGAAACACACCAACCCCTTTCGTATGTAGATAATCATTTTCAGAAGTAAACTCCAAAATCCCTGCATGCCTATAAAAGTAACCATTTGAGCTTTCAGCCCATTTGCCCTGAAATTAATGTGTAATTCAGTGGTGATAATGGCAGCCTGGCATGGGGCTTTAGTCATCACTTGCACCATTAGTGGACAGTTTGCCACCACTGTGTTCCTGGATGAGGACCAAGGACAGGCTGCAAATACTATTCCACAGTAACATGAAAGGAAAGGGCAAATTAGAAGACTATATTGAACCCAAAAATATTTGATGTTGCTTTTAGCCAAGTGTTTCTGAGATTAACATCAGTGAAGACATTAAAGTTGCCTTAATTTTTGCTTATGCAAAACTTGCTTTTGAAACTAAATTATATCTGATCTTTTCAAATTAGATGGAATGGTGATGATGATAATAATAATAGTAAAACAGTCTCTTGAAAGATACTTGTGTAACCGAGCACAACCATATAATTATTTTGACCTTTTGACATTTGTCATTAGGTGCAAGAAGTTGGAGAGATGTCTTCTGAATGATTTTAGAATTCTTGGTTGCCAGTACATGTTCTTTACCACCATTGATATATAACTCATGTGTGTACACCCACCCTTAAGGTTATGTGTACAATTCTGTGCTTCTATTTGAACATCCATGAAAGTGATCATGCTTGCAACATCCACCCTTGTCTATTTTTTGCAGCCTGCAATGTCATGTCACAGTCACCAGAGGGCAGTTACACAATGGTGATCCCACAGCAGCACAGAAACTGCAGCTTCTCCATCATATATCCAGTAGAGATCAGCATCTCAGAGTTCAGCCTGGGTCACTACAACCACCTCCCCAAGGTGAAGAAAGTCATTAAACACCCTTGAATATTGATTCAATGCTCTTGAGTCTTCTCCACACCATGTTTTCCTCAAGGCTTTGCCACTGTTCAAATACAATGTAGATAAATAGACATCTGTTCAGGGTACTCAAAGTAAAGAAAAATTACATGTTTCTCAGTTTATATAGTAACTCCCACCTTCAGTAAAAAGTGTTTTTTGCATTGGGAATATTTGGGATTTTGAGCAACCTGACCCCTTAAAATTATAGTGTTAAGTTCAGATCTCATACTACAGTACATACAAGTGATTAGCTTTTAGGTTCAGATCAGTTAAGGAGTGATTTAAAGGCGAGTCACAACAAGGTGTAGCTCCAAGAGGTGAATTGGCACCAGACTCTTCAGTTTCCCTCAGCTCTAAAGAGGATTTCAGCATCTGTGATCTCAGTGTTTTACCTTTAGGAACAGTTAATTTATGTTTAATGCTGCAGGAAAAAAAAGTCTTTGCAATGTTGAGGCAAAAGGAACACCGGGACATGTGAACAGTAGCCTCTGATTTGAATGTATATGATCGGTACACCCAAGGCAACCAGCTGATTCCTAGCACTTTTTATAGGAATAAGCTACTTTGTTTTGCCCATAAACATTTTAGTTCTTTGAATGAGTGACCTAAAATCTTGATTTTTATACAGCAGAGATTTCTGGTGAAAAACAGAAAGACTTTTTTTTTTTTTTGCAAAAATGTAAATAGCTTTTAATGTGTGCTAGTTACAATGTATTCCCTTCACTGCTAAGACTTACTTTTGCAAACCTCAAATAATTTATCCCAAGATATTATAGAAAAAAAAAAATTCTGATCAAGGATACAGTTATGGCTGTATTCTGCTTACAGTAGGTTCAGTAGGATGGGATATTATTATTAACATTATTAATGTTTTATTTTCTACCTTTCTCTCAGAAGAGTTCAAAATGCCTTTGAAAATAAAATTGAGTAGAAGAAAATTTAAAAAGTGGCCATTTTAATCCAAAGGAAATTCAACAGTTTTACTCAATCCACTAGATATTTCATTAAGATTCACCTTTATTTTTATATAACACAAAGTCAGTGTGTCATCAGTACGTGCTGTGATAAACTGAATGACAGTTCTGGTGTTGGGTAGCATTTGTATCATACTGTATGATGATTTCCATAGAGGTCCATGCCTGGATGTGCAGAATCAGGGGACTTTGTACAGCTGCTGGGAGGAAATGGCATTGATACATCGAAGCTGCTTCCGATTACAGACCTCTGCATTGCCTTCACTGGACCCAGTAAGTACAC
>VUQS01030293.1:3352-16829 GCA_015108495.1 Heterochromis multidens | reverse complement strand
CTTGCGTCCACATTTTGGCAAATCCAACACTGAACCAGTTTCACGGAACTTAGCAAGCAGTTTGCTGACTGTAGCATGGGAGATGGGTGGTCTCGTAGGGTGTCTTGCATTGAAATCTGCTGCAATGACCCGGTTACTGCGTTCACCAGATATCAACACGATTTCGATCCGCTCCTCACGTGTTAACCTCTTCGACATGTCAATGGTTGTGAACAAAGAGCAACTTGTAAATAACTCATGAAAAAATAAAGTTACGTTGAAACCAAGCACACCATTGTTTTTCTTGTGACATTACCAATAAGTTTGATGTGTCACATGGCCCTCTTCCTATTGAAAAAACAAAAGTTGTATCCAAGATGGCCGACTTCTAAATGGCCACCATGGTCACCACCCATCTTGGGGAGTTTGCCCCCTCACATATACTAATGTGCCACAAACAGGACTTTAATATCACCAACCATTCCCATGTTATTACGGTGTATCCATATAAATGGCCCACCCTGTATATTGGTGACCTCAGAGTTTAAAGGGGTATTGGTTTTTGTAGCAGCTCTACAAGGATTTAATTCAAAATATTGGAAGTCAACCAAAAAAAAACCCATCCTAGTCCAGAAAATACGTGATGTACGTGACGTTTCTACTATCTGGTAACTGTATTGGGTTTCTTAGGACGCTTTTATGCTCACCACATAATTCCTGTCACACAGTGCTGCGTGACGAATTTGACATTACATCAGCTGACGCGCGCCGCTGTTCTGGTGTCATTTTGGCCGGACATGCACCACTTGATTTTTGTAACCTGGCGTATTGTGACACTGCTGCCGCAGCTGGGTTGAAGACATGAGTGTACGATCGTGTCAGTTTTTACCACCATTTTAATGATATGTCAGTACAGACGTTCACAGATTATACAGAGGGAGACATTGCAACAGTTTGAAAACATGAGACTTTGTGGAATAAAACAGAAAAAGAAGACTCTGCAATGTCTTTGCTTCCGGTTTTGACTTCTTCTCCTGATATATCAGCGCTGATGTGGCGGTATTGTCTGAGTGGTGACACCTATTGTTCAGGAGAATACTGCAGCAGCTACCTACCCCTTAACAGCGAGCATCAATAGAAGTGACTGTGTAATGACGTTGTGGCGGTGCGCAAAGCGACCAATGTGGAGGGTATTCTGGTGACTTTAGCCATAACTTTACCTAGGCCGTCAGCCTGAAGGAAGTGTTGCACTTGTTTTGCAGTGTAACAGTGTGCATTGTTTTGCATAAACAGTCCTGGCTGATTGGAAGCTGATGGCAGGGAGGGACCAGTGTGTTATTCTTCACACACATCGAGTGCATTTTTTTCCAGTTTGACATCTAGTCTACGGTTTCCTGGCTGAACAAACTAATTGAAACTGCTTTTGTCCCTAAAGTGATATTTGTACTAATTCTCTGTCCATGTTCCTCAACAGATTTTAGTCCAGCTTTTTGATAGAGCGCTGATGTATCGGCTGTTATTAGCTTTTTGCCAAGTTACTCAGATTACAAGTGGGTGACAACAAATGAAAACCAGAAAGTTTCTGCTACCAAAAATATTTCCCATGTCTACAAAATTATGCAGTTGATATGTAGAAATATCTTAATGTTAATTGGGATTAAAATTTTTGCAGGAGAACAATGGAAATGGAGAATCAGCTGAAATTACACTGAAGCACCACAAAATCACAGAGAAACTATTTGTTAATTCATTATAGTTACTGGTGTTAATAGTTAATATGTCTGTTTTGCATTTCTAATATTTTTTTAAGTCCTAATGTTGAATCAGTGGCAATGCGGTTTGGCATGATGAAAGACCATCGTCCAACCACAGGTGAAGTTGTGGCTTTTGACGGCTCAATACTGTACCTTCCTGTTAAGCTGAAAGACGTAAGTGTCACAGTTGTTACAGTCACCATGCTAAATTAAAAACAGAATGCCTTTTTAAAATATTTTTGTGACGTGCAGGTGGTTGTTCTCAAGAGTTTGAGACGGACCGATAATGAGGAAATACAAATCAAAATTCAGATGACGAAGATTTTACCACCAAACTCAGATCTGTGCATTCCCTTCTACAATGTGGTGCTCAGGAGGTATTTCTTATGTCAAAGATACATTATATCATATCACAGTAAGCTCAACTGCTTTTAACAGTTCTTTGTGTTCATTTATTCCTTAAAAAACCATAATTGTTTTCCACCTTGTGCTGCAATCATTTGTTATATAGGATCTTTGAATGACAGGATATGACACAGTGTTGCTCTCGTTTTTCCAGGGTAATGAAAATCATTGGGTTAAAATTGGTAGGCAGAAACCATTATAATCCAGAAAGCGCAGTCATTCTTGGAAAGCACCGGTAAGTCGTGAGCTTTGTTTTAGCATCAAAGGATAGACACCTGCTAAAGTCATGGCAGCCCTGTTTCATTAGCCTACCTGTTTTTCTAGACTCCAAGTTTGGCCAGGCTACTCAACTGGTATCAAGCGCACAGATGGAGGTCTGTACCTGTGTGTTGATTTGTCTCACAAAGTCTTGCGGAATGACTCTGTGCTGGATGTCATGTGAGTTTACACAACAAAATCAGCATCAGCATACATTTATTTATGTTTGTAAATGTATCTGCAGCTGCAGACATGGTAGCAACATTTCTAATGGCCTTCTGTGATTATCAAGTATTAATAATTTTGAGCAAGCTTTTGCTGTTAGAATTGAACAGAACAGTTTGATAAAGGTGCAGTTCCATTATGTTAAAAAAAAAAAAAAAATGATCTTGTGTTGGGCTGTCTGTCAGGAACACGCTGCACCAAGAGAGCAAGGAAAACTTCCAAGATGAATGCACCAAAGAACTCATCGGCAGCATTGTTATCACCCGCTACAACAACCGCACCTACCGCATTGATGGCATTGAGTGGAACAAATCACCTAAAGACACCTTCACTTTGATGGATGGCACTGAAACCACCTTTGTTGACTATTACAGGTTAGACTGCTTTGTCCTACACACCAAAACCATACAGGGAACTGTAATGTGTTTTTGTGTATTTGTTCAGTGAAATATTGGCAGTTCAGTCTTCAATTCAGGCCAAAAATGCTTGTGTGACTAATTGCATGGTTTTTGACATTTTAACAGCAAAAACTATGGGATTACAATCAAAGAGATGGACCAACCTTTACTCATGCATCGGCCAAAGGAGAGGTCCAAACAAGGCGGGAAGGTAAAAACTCATACCCTTTTTTTTATGTCACCTTCTGTTACTATAATGATCAGAGCGTACGTACAGTATATGTCTGTATGTACTTTTTTATTAACATGTATATGTTTTTTAAAAAGATTTATTATAAATCCCAATTCTTTTGATTTTCATATACATTATGTTAATTTCATCATCCCCCTGCAAATGTGATGTTACATTCTGTTTGCATATGTTTTACGTGTCATGTTTGGCGTACATTGCCCGTACGTAACATAACAGCGAAATTTGTATCTAACAGAATTTTGTTCAGCTCACCACTAAATATGGAATGAAAACTTTAAAAAGGCACCACAGGCCTGGTGCTAGTAATAATAAATGCTCAAGACACACAGACAGGTTTTTATTCACGCTCGTTAAAGTAGACCACTCAGCTGACATTTTTTTTTCTAAGAATACCACTTTGTCAATACAACAAGTCTTGCCATCAGGATCAGTTTTATTACCCCTCAGCCGAAAAGGCTGATGGGATATTGTCGTCACCCTGCCGGGCAGGCATGCAGACTGGACACCCAAGTTTGTGAATGTGATAACTCCAGAAGGAAGTCACCTAGGACTTTCAAATTCATACCATAAGTCCATCTACTAAAAATCTCGTTTGAATCTTGGTGACCTTGAGGTCAAGTTTTCTGAAAATCTTGTGAACACGATAACTTAAGAACGAAGCGTCGTAGCATTTTCAAATTCATACCCTAGGTGCATCTACTAGGAGGCTAAGGGGTAGCACTGGCGGCCACCAGTATTTTTAAATTATGTGACAACTTCATACTAAAAAAGAAAAAGCCATTTAATTCTGTTCTGTTTCCTATATTTTCCTACATGAGAGCCACTGCATTTTCATTTGAGCATTCTGCTGGGGCATTAGTGTTTAATTAGTCCATTACACATATAATGTCACAAAGACAGCAAAGCTGCAAACAGTGTATTCAGATCAGTGTCTTAAAATCAGACTCACTAATAAAAGAGGCACAAACTTTTCAGGAAAACAGATGAAGCAATTAAAATTTTTCTTATAAATGATGAACTGTAAATGTTGGAATTTTTAAAAAGTTAATAAAATAATTAAAAATGATTACACTTGAAAATGTAGTTATGATATTAAAGGAATCACAAAAAAAGTGATTAAAAAAAACGCTAACTTAAAATACTCAGTACACTACAGAACACACAGTGTAGGACAGAGCAGATGATGGATGAAGATGATGGATCAAGCCAATTTAATGTATGCGTGTGCAAATAGTGCCAGATTAACAGAGGTTAGTTAACCTGGATGGGTAGTTATCATGTAAGACCCTACATCTGTATGAGACAGATGTAGATGTGAGACGTGAAGAAGCTAGCCAACTGATAACCACGAAAAAAAATAAAAACAATAACTCAATACATGCATCTCAAGCTGTCCTGTGCTTAGCTGTGTGCACTCTTGCGCTTTCCTGTACCAAAAATGTAGACACTTGACTGAGCAGATGATTTTATAACAATAAATTATTCATTTGTTGCAGCAAATCATCACTGGCGAGATCCTTTTAGTCCCAGAGCTTTCCTTCATGACAGGAATTCCTGAGAAAATGAGGAAGGACTTCAGAGCTATGAAAGTAAGTTTGATGTGGTAGTATACTTTTCTTCCTCTTAGGAGTTGGCCGTCTAACTCAAAATTACTGTGAATACACAATATGTATTGTTGGAAAAAACGAGCACTTTGAAAATCTGTTGTCTTAAGAGCATGCAAGAAATATTTGCAGTGTTCAGCATGCTGATTTAAACCTTGAGTCTAAACACGTAATAGCTACACACCAGATAAAGAGACTGACAATTTTAAGTGGTGACAAGACCAAATTCTGGTCTGAAAACTTTTGCATGAAAATAATTGATAAAGAATAAAATAACTTGTGGAAACCTGACTGTTCAAAGAGAATATCTGTTATTTTTTAACATATTATAGGACTTGACCATGCACATTAATGTGAGTGGTGAGCAGCACACCCACTCAATAAAGCAACTTCTGAAGAACATCAACGCCAATCCTGAAAGTCTGAATGAGCTCAGTCGATGGGGACTGGAGATTGGCACAGAAATCTTGATGGTAGGAATATGTCACTTTAGAAAACTCCTTCATTCAAGACAGTGATGCAAAGTGCCCGTGGGCTGTTTTCTTCCCAAGAGTTGTCTGAGAAATGCACAGTTAAACCAATGACATACTGTGTCCCTTCAGTATGACATTACTAAATTGTGACTGACTTGAGGCCATGTTCCATTTCTTTGGTTAGTATACATAATGCATACAAAACATGTTGCAATTCTTTTTGAAGTGAATGTAAGAGCTTGCTCCTTTGTTTTCCTTCCTTTTGCCTTTTTTCCTTGTTGGCTCACTTCTTTTTTTGTTTTTTTTTTGTTTACAATATAGTATGAGTATTTTTCTCTTTTGCAGATCAAAGGTAGAACTCTTCCCCTTGAAACCATCTGCATGCAGTCTTCATCCTTTGCCACTGGTGCTGATATGTCTTGGTCCAGAGAGGTTGTGAGGGATGCTTCAATCAGCTCTGTAAGTGTCATGAATGCGTTGATGACTATAGTTTAGCTGTGAAGCACTATATAAATGTGTTGTTTCATATCCCAGATATTGTCTGGTGGTTACTAGAGATGTGCACAGTTAGTCAGCTAAACGATTAAACAATTATAGTCAGTTAAACTATTAATATTTAAGCACAATGCCATTTAACTGTTGGGTCAAATGTTTTGCCCAGTTGTTAGTTCTCCCTCTCTCTGTGACAGAAAGTTGTAAACTGCAAGCTGCTCCCTTATTCACAAAGGGTTGCCACAGCAGGTAGCGCCACATGTTTGATTTGGCAGATTTTTACGCCAGATGCCCTTTGTGATGTAGCTCCGAAGGGATTTGCGTCTCCTCCCGGGATCAAACTGGAGATCTTTTGCTTGTTAGGAGAATGTGTGAATGACTACGCTATAAAAATAAGGGTGGAAAATAAAGCTGATGACAGACATACAAACCAGTGCAGTTCTGCAGTATTTTCATCTGCAGAACTGATTGTCAGAGCAAAACACATTCGGCGCATGTAAACATTTATCACTGCTAACATTAGCCACACTCATCAAACATATCTGGTATGTGTCAGTGCTATGAACAATGCAAAGTTCCACAAAATTCAACATTTATATGTTTAGTTAATGAGAACAGAGAATGAGATTAACAGGTTGCGATGTACAATGGGCCTGAGTTGAAGTGCGCAAGAATAATTTGGAAAATACAAAAACTGTTTTAAACATGTTTCACTTTACAGATGAAGACTGTTTGTTATTTTGAATGGGTGAAACCAACGTTCCTAGCTGCAGGTTGATGTAATTTTGTACTAGTCAGCATAAATTTTAAACCGAATTTGAAAGATTGGAAGTGGATATTGGAATCATAAAGAAATCATTTTTTATGATGTATTTATCACTAAGTTTTCAAAATATGACATGAAAATGTCCCTTAGAAAAAAATTCAGCCATTTAATGTGGAGTTCTGTCTGTCTGTTATAAGTGTGTTTGCTAAGAGCTGCGTACCCACATCATGTGACCATGCATAAATAAAAAATAAATATTTGTTGAACAATGACAATAATTTACAAAATGTTATGAAATCCCAGTTCTCATTGCCCTTTTTCACAGTATTCCTTCTCATTACAATCTAAAGTTAGCACAAGGGAGGGGAGAAATTTGTGTTTGTTTGGTTGTTTCTTTGTTGGCAATAAATCTTATACTTTTGGAAAGCCTGTTTATTTCCCCTTAAATGCTGCCACATTTGTAAGGAAAATGCATTTGTGGGTTGAGCAGCAGAGTTGAGTTGCGCCCATGAGAAACTTGCCAAATCTTCTCTGCCAAACAGCTTATTCTGCTATTGACTCTTGTTTGGTGTCGTTTATTGGATTGGATGATTGAAGTCTGAAGAAACAAGACATATTGGCAATTTAACAATTCATCATTCAACTATTCATTTAAAAAACGGGCTCAGTATCATGTGGAAGAACCATACACAGCCACAACAGCCTGGTACCTCCTCATACTGGTCACCAGCTGGGTCACACACTGTTGTGGGATGGCATCCCATTCTTCAACCAGCATTTGTCATAAGTTAGCCAGTGTGGTTGTGTTGGTCACTCTGGCACAAACAGCACGCCCAAGCTGATCCCACAAATGTTCAACAGGGTTGAGGTCAAGACTGCAGGCAGGCCATTCCATCCTCTCCACTCCCAAATTCTGGAAGTAGTCTCTGATAAACCCCGCTCTGTGGGGGGGAGCGTTGTAATCTTGGAGGATAAAGTTCAGTCCCAGACTGTGGAGATATGGAATTACTACCGGTTGCAGAATCTTGTCTCGATATCACTCTGCATTGCAATTGCTTCCAATGATGACAAGCCTTGTTTTTCCAGTGAGGGAGATGCCACCTCACACCATCACACTGCCTCCACCAAAAGCTGTTACCCTATCGGTGCAGCAATCAGCATAGCGTTCTGCTTGTCTTCTCCACACTTTGACCCTATGATCCAACTGCCATAGGCAGAATCTGGACTCATTGCTGAACAGAAGGTGAAGGACAGTCATGGCAGGCCTCCTGGCAACTCTATGAGACCTGAGATTGGCTGTGTGCAGTCTGCTCCAGATTGTATGGTTAGAGAGCCATCAGCCATATCGTCCTGCAAACCTTGACTGCAAATCTGTAGAAGACCGCCTACGGTTCCTAAGTGTTGAGAGGGTGAGAAAACAGTCTTCTTGTGGTGTCGTCTTCTTGGGACGCCCACTTCACGGCCTGTCTCTGACATCCCCCATTATACAGAACTTGGCCTTCAATTTGGAGATGGTACTAGGGCTCACTCCAAGTAATGCTGCAACGGTTTTGTGGAACTCCAGCTTGAAGTTGCCCTATCCCACAGGCCCTATCCAGATCAGTCAAACATGGCATGCTTGGAGCAGACACCAACTGACCGCTAGCAGAGTCCATGCTCGAAGGTGCTGCTAATCAGGCACCTGATTGTCAGCACCTGAGGTACCAGAAGCAGCAGTGTGTGACCAAACTGATGACCAGCATGAGGAGGAGCTGCCAGACTGTTGTGGCTGTGTATGGTTCTTCCACATGCTGCTGAGGCCCCTGTTTGTTAAAAGAATGATGAATTGTTAAATTGCCAATATATCTTGTTTCTTCAGACTTCAATCATCCAATCCAATAAACGACACCAAGTTTAGTGTTTCCACCCTTTATGACTTAGTTTACAGTTAAAGCAAGCACACTACTGAGACCCTTGCAATATTTTTCTGAAATGTTTTTTGTGGGTGTTATTTTTTTCTTTTCTTTTTTTTACCATCACCATTAAAGCCACTGTTAAATATGTTAAGTTTATATTGAAAAGTGGCCCTAAATGCACCAAAGTTGTAAACAAAAAGTGAGGCTTATCACAGAGCTAATTATAAAAGTCCATAATGCAACAAAAAGATATTTTTTTAATTCCAAGGGCACAAAAAACACAGAAAACTATGAGGCACAGGAAGTAGCAACATGGAGAACAACAGACAAGAGGAAGATAGGACTGTTTATACACAAAGGGCTGATTGGGGAATAAGAAAAATGAAAATAAATCAAGACAGACAGGAACCAAAACCTAAAACAAGACAACAGGAAAGTAGTTAACAGAATAAAACAGGATACACTTTTAATACACTCCCTCCTAAAGTGTTAGTGTGTAAGCACATGTTACTTTGCCATAGTACAAATAACCGTTGGTTTCTTTATTAACTGATCCATGTTACTCTTAGATTCCATTGAACAGCTGGGCCATCTTCTACCCTCGGCGCTGTGCAGAACAGGCTGAAGAGCTGGTTTCCACCTTCAACAAGGTGGCCAACCCTATCGGGGTGCGACTGGGTCGACCCATTTGTGTGGAGCTGAGGGATGATCGGACTGAGACTTATGTCAAGACCATCCACTCTCACCTCACAAGTCAGGTATGATAACGATGATTTAAGTGACTTTGAACGTGGTATCGTCATTGCCAGACGGGCTGGTTTGAGTATTTGAGAAACTACTGATATGCTGGGATTTTCCCACTTAACCATATTTAAGGTTTACAGAAAATGATCTGAAAAAAAGAAAATATCCAGTGAGCGGCAACTCTGGGTGAAAATGCTTTGTTGATGCCAGAGGTCAGAGGCCACAGCCCATTGTTGCTGACCATGTCCATCCCTTTTTGATCACAGTGCACCCATCTTCCGATGGCTGTTTCCACCAACGCACCATGTCACAAAGCTCAAATCATCTCAAACTGGTTTCTTGCACATGACAATAAGTTCACTGTACTCAAATGGCCTTCACAGTCATCAGATCTCAATTCAATAGAGCACCTTTGGGATGTGGTGGAATGCGAGATTCACATCATGGATGTGCAGCCAACAGATCTCCAACAATTGTGCGATGCTATCATCTCAATATGGACCAAAATCTCTGAGGAATGTTTCTAGCATCTTGTTGAATCTTATTAGTGTACCTAATAAAGTGTCCAGTGACTGTATATTAACATGTTAGATATGTATTATCATTATTCATTCATTCACAGTTTCTTATAAGCAGAATATGCTGGCATCTAAAACTTTAGTTCCTCCTCTATTTTTAACTCATTTTGAGGTTTTCTTTCTCCGGCTACAACTTTTACAGACTGTTCATCTGTTTGCCTGAGGCAGCCCGAACAGCTGCTGTCAGTCTGTGAATGTTTCTGCATTTTTCAGAACATTTTGTACAAACTGTATTAATGTTACAGATGATTTCAAATTCAACTTAAAAAAACATGCAGAATTATAAAACAAAGTTGTCGTGTCCATTGTCTCCTTCCTGTAATGTTTGCCTTTGTTTATCATTACTAGTGAATGCTGAGGTGTTTTGTGGATAAGAAAACTTTCTGACCTTGTATTAGTGTTGTCTTAGATCAGTACACTAATGCTGATAAGTCAATCCTATTTAAGTTTCCTTTTCACTTCTGTGTGCAGCCCAATTTGCAGCTTGTAGTGTGCATCATTGTTGGCAACAGAGGCGATCTCTACAGTGCCATCAAGAAGCTCTGCTGTGTTAAAAATCCCATCCCATCCCAGGTTTGTGATGTTTGTGCTCCTCTTTCAGCATTAGAGGAAAGGAGAGAAAAGTTTAGAACTTAATAAATTCATAAATTATTTATTTTGATGATATTTTCTTCCAAAAATGAAAGTGTGTCACTGTCACTTATTTTTTATTAGGCCATCAATGTCCGGACAATTTCCCAGCAACAGAAGTTGAAGAGTGTGGCTCAGAAGATACTCCTGCAGATGAACAGCAAGTTAGGAGGAGAGCTGTGGACTGTCAACGTTCCTCTGGTAAGTATCATGACATATAAGATGCCACTTTTTGACAGTAACTAAACAGTTTGGGAAAAAGATCACAAACTTGATTTTTCTGGCCAAAAATGTGATGAGTACAAGGCCTGTTCTTTGTTCAAATACAGGGTTTCAGTACCCATCTCTAGTCGGCATTCACGTATATAAGCACACATGCTGTAACGACACACAAAAAAGAAACAAAATGCAGGACATCAGCAACAAGTAATAAAATCCCAATTCCAAAAATTGTCACTCATTTATATATGACGTCACGTCACATATTTCAGCAACGTTTAAACCACAATTATCAAAGAATGTGATTAACAATTTTAAATGGCTCTTAAATACACATGCAGTATTTGACAAGAGTACTTGACTAGTCAGATTTTTTTTTCCTTTTTTTCCTTGTTTAAATGACTGGAAAATTAGTCGCCAGGGACATCCCTATAATACTGTACTAGTGCATCTGAAAAACTTTTGTAATTTAATTCAAAAAGGTAAACTTATATATATTTTATATTTGTTATATGTAAAGTGAAATATTTCAAGCCATTTTCTGTTTTAATTTTGGTGACTTTGGCCTATAGGTCATGAAATTCAGAAATCCAGTATTTCAGATTATTAGAATATTTCCTCAGACCAATTTAAAAAATGATTTGTAACACAGAAAAAGTGTTGATTTATACACTCAATACTTGGTTGGGGCTCGTTTACCATGGATTACTGCATCAATGTGGCGTGGCATGGAGGCAATCAGCTCGTGGCCCTGCTGAGGTATTATTGAAGCCCAGGTTGCTTTGATAGTGGCTTTCAGCTCTTCTCTATTTTTTAATTGGGTGTTTCTCATCTTCCTCTTAACAGTACTCCATAGATTCTCTTTGGGGTTCAGGTCATGTCAGCACTCTGGAAACAGCGAGCCTTTTCAGCAGTGACCTCCTGTGGTTTAATCTCCTTGTGAAGCATGTCAGTAATGTCACCTGGACAACTGTCAGATCAGCAGTCTTCCCCATGATTGTTGTTGCGTGTACTCAACTAGACCGAGATATGCATGGCCTTTAGACTGTTTGAATTCTCAGTGGGATTAAGGTCTGGACTCTGTGGTGACTGATCCATGCGAGACAATGTTTCATGCTCCCTGAACCACTCTTCATAATTTGAGCCCAATGAATCTCAGCAGTGTCATCTTGAAATATGCCCATGCCATTAGGGGGAAAAAAAAACTCCATTGATGGAAAAGCCTGGTCATTCGGTATATTCAGGTAGTCAAGTGACTGAAGCAACATCAGATCATAATGCTTTCTCCACAGGCTTGTACGGTAGGCACTAGGCATATTAATAATGATATTTTAGATTTAGATTTACCTTTCAAGGAACCCAAGGTGGCTTTACACAAAAAAGAATCAAAGCCCAAAGGCTTCAGTGACTAGGCGTGATGGGTACATCACTTCATCTGCCTCTTCTCTCACCCTGATGAGCCAATCATTGTGGAACAGGGTAAATCTGGACTCGTCAGACCACATGATCTTTTTCAATTGTTCCAGAGTTCAATCTTTATGATCCCTGCAAATTGAAGCCTTTCTTTGTGATTAACCTCAATGATAAGTGGTTTTTCTTAAGGCTACACAACTGTTTAGTCCCATTCCCTTGAGATTACTTTGCACTGTGTGTGGAAATGCTCTTACTCTCACTATTTAACACAGCCATGAATTCTACTTTTGATTTTTTTACCCCTCAGCCAAAAAGGCAGATGGGGTTATTGTCGTCACCCTGCTGGGCGAGCAGGCGGGCAGTGTGGATACCCAAGTTTGTAAATGCGATAACTCGAGAAGGAAGTCACCTAGGACTTTCAAATTGATACCATAGGTCCATCTACTAAAAAATTCGGACAAGTTTGAATCTCGGTGACCTCGACCTCAAGGGTCAGAGGTCAAGTTTTATGAAATTCTTGTGAATATGATAACTTTAGAACGAAGCGACATAGGATTTTCACATTCATACCACAGGTGCATCTACTAGGAGGCTGAGGGGTAGCACTGGCTGCCGCCAGTATTTTTACAATCTGATTTCACCAAACATTTAAGTGATCTCCAGTCATTATCATTCAAGGTCACTTTCCAACCAGATTTCTTCCTCAGAGATGATTGTTCACTAGTATTCCTTCCAGGTTTTAACGATGCATTGAACAGTTCTTAACCCAGTAGTTTTTAGTAGTATCGGCAATGTGCTTAGTTTGTTTCTTTGCTTGATTCATATATGTATACACACACACACACACACAGACATAGATGCACATACACACTGAGGAGACTATTTGGCTAATTAAACACATGATTCAGCAGGTCTGGCAGTAATCAGGCCTGTGTGTGGCTAGTGAAACTGAACTCAGCTTTACAAAAAATGTGGTTAATCAGAGTTATTCATGATTTAGCAATTACTTTTTGACACAGGGCCAAGTAGGTTTAGAAAGCCTTTTTCTCTTAATAAATGAAATCATAATTTAAAAACTGCTTTTTGTATTTACTCAGGTTATCTTTGTCAAATATTAAAATTTGTTTGATGATATGAAACTTTTAGGTGTGACAAATGTGCAAAAAACTAAGAAATCATGAAGGGGGTAAATACTTTTTTATGACATTGTAATTGACCTAATATATTGATTTCACTGAGAAATTGATACTACAGTGCTATTGGAACATCAATATAGAGATGTTTGGTTTGTGAAAATCAGAAGAACCTTTAACATGGGAACATAATAAACCTGTCTCCTAGAAAAACTTGATGGTAGTTGGAGTTGATGTCCACCACGACCCCAGCAAGGG
>VUQS01030289.1:17052-27603 GCA_015108495.1 Heterochromis multidens | reverse complement strand
CTATCAGTCTGTGGTGGTAAGTGTGCTGTTCTATGCTGCAGTCTGCTGGGGAGGCAGCATCAGAAACAAGGATGCAAGGAGACTGGACAAACTAATGAGGAAAGCTGGCTCTGTGATTGGAGCCAGACTGGACACGCTGGGGGAGGTGGTGGAAAGATGCACACTAAAGATGTTAGAAGCCATCCTGAACAACTCTGATCACCCACTTTATAACATCTTTATGGAACAAAAAAACATCAGTACTGGAAGACTCCTCTCTCTCCGTTGTAAAACGGAGAGATATAGAAAATCATTCGCACCCACAGCCATCAGGCTTTACAATTCTCACATAAATAGCAGATGAACTGTCAGACAAATGAATTTCCCTCTGGGATCAATAAAGTTATTCTTATTCTTATTCTTAAGGATCCAAACTGATAATATATTGATGGAGTAAACAATCATGGTTCCCACTATCTTGACTTTTTTGTCATTGCACCCTTTTCTGTTATTTCATATTCTCTTTGTCTTTATCTGCTTATATAAAAGTCAAGACTCACACGGTTGATTAATGGTAGTAAGATAAAACCATGTTATTTTTCTAATGTTTTAAGTACATGTGTTGACAAGATTCAGCAGCCTGCACATTGAATTATGTTTAATGCACAGCACTGGGTTTGATTTCCCTTTATTTATGCACAAGTAAAACAAAATATGCATGGAAAAAACCAATACCCATAAGTAAGGACCCACAAGCTTGAAAGATATCTTTTCAAATTCTCAACAGAGAGATAAACAGAGCTCACTCTTCCCAAAAACTGCATGGGTGCCCTTGAGCAGGACACTTAACCCCTCAACTATTTAGGTGCCAAGAAGACTGCTGTTGTGCTGAGCTGCCTTAAGGTTATTTAATGTTTGGCAGTATGAATATGCAGCAGCACTGTTTAAAAATGAAAGCTTACTTAGTTGGACAAACACAAACACAAAGCTGTAAAGAAAAATGTTTTCATCATCACTCTCTTTTTAGACTTTACTTCACCTATCAAACAAAAGTCCGATACATTCGAATCAGTACAAAAGGCACATGTGTCAGTTCTTGGACACACTGAGCAACATATAATTCCTGGTTGGATCTAATCTTTTGGGCAAATGATGTCTATAGAAATCAATGCTCTATAAACAGATGGAAAAGCATTTCTACTATTCTCATTAATGTTTTCATTGCCCCACCCTTTGCTGTCTTCCAGTGAGCATTGAAGCACACACACATACTCTGAGATCCTGTTTTGATATTAGTTTACCTTAACACAAGCTGCCATTTGTTTACCTCATGAAACGCACACACACAGACACACACAGTGTGAGTCATGGATTACAGCCTTACTGAGGCGTATAAGAACACATCTCTATCCTCCCACCCAGCTAGCTGGCATACTGTTTCACATCACAAGAGCCCATGTCAAAACCACAGAAAGGCCTCGAGCTGCCTTATAGCATGAAAATGTGTGTGTGTGTGTTTGGTGCTTGCTGATGCTTTAACTATATCACTGCTGGTACAACAGCTGTTAAGTGTGTAGCCTGTGCCATTTGTATGAAAGACAGTCATTGCACTTAAACTAAATGCTGGCTTTGGACCTCCCGTCAGGGGTTCCTGCCCTCCCACACCCACTCTCCCAGACACACACTCCGGTCGCTCGAACTGAAAAAGACTTCAGTGAGAGTAATAGCAACTTGGACATACAGAAAATCTGTTTTCATTTCAGGACAAAAACCATATCCCCAAAACATCAGCCAATAAATTTTAGCATGAAGTCATGGCTAGGGTAAAGGTGGGTTATTGGTTAAGGCTAGTAAGCATTAGCTGAGTAGTAATAGTGGCTAGGGTTAGGATATTTCAATATAATGCCATGTGAAAGATGGAATTGCATTTCTATGTGTGTGTGTGCATCCATTATAGAGGTTCAAGAGGATTCAAGTTCAAGCTTATGTTTTGGCAAGCATCCACTTTGATAAATTGTCCTTGAGCAAAACACTAGAGCAGTTCCAGCTGCTGGGCACTGCTCTGAAGCCAATATTGACTTTTGACCTTCTTGATAAGGAGTGCAATAGAAAACATAATTTGCTTATTAATTTTCCTGTGAGATTTAATGAAGAAACACATTCATCACTCTGAAAGGTATCTGTGTAGTGTTAACCTGTAACAAAAGATAACAACCTTGATAGTCCCTATTAATAAAACAGGTAACCGTAAAATACAATACATGCAAAACAACACAGAAAATATCTTTATGGTATACAGATGTTTCAGGTTTACAGGTGCAAATTTTTACTAGTAAATTTTGGTGGCATCTGTGGGTTTTTATTTAATTTTAGAGCCTTTTCAAGGGTATGTGTGGACAGTTTAATAATCAGAGGGCCGAAACACTACATTTCTACAATTCATGACTATGTCCATCCTGTGCTCATTAACATTATACATTATACAAAATTACATATAAATTATTAAAATGTTACCAACTGTATTTTAATAATACAATTCTGATCACAATTGCAGACTGAACCTTAACCTAAGATAAGCAAGAAAAAAAGAAAAGAAAGAAAAATTATATCACAGAATTTTTGACAATGGAAGACTGCAAGTCCAAACACGCAGTATTTAAAATGGTGCTAAACAGAGGAAATCTTTTTGAACCTGAGCATTCAAAAAGCTTTATAGAGTGAGTGAAGTCACTGAAAACCTAATAAAGGACTATCCATTACCAAAGCTGTTACTGAGCTGCAAGCTTTGAAAAATGCCACTGAACTTTTTTTTTCTTTATCATCATTATTCAAATGTCACAGTACTAGTACATTCAAAGCACATTCAGTGTATCCCTGCAAATGTTTGGTTCAATATGTTTCTCATCCTCACAGCATCAAAATCAGTGTGACTTTTCATTTGGGACAATATGATAATCAATGGATTCTCATTCTGCCTAGCCTGAATGTTCCACTTTACACCAGTCCCCCTGGAATAAAAACAGATTTGGCAACAGAAAAACTAAAATTGATTTTAACCTGGGTGAGACAGCCTGTTCTAACTAACAAACTGAATCTGCAGATAAACCCTATTAGTTCATAAAACTTTCAGTCTACCTATCCCACAGCTTCCATGTTGTCAGTGATTAGTGCAGGGTAGGTTTGTTGCCAGCTATGATGGTGGGTTACTATGGAGTCCAGCAGAGAGAGACATCTGGAGCTGGGTCGCCAGGGCAACATGGCAGTACAGGTCAGGACTGCTGTGGCAATAGCCCTGATCACAGACCTCAGAAGTGCATGTTTGGCCATTGCCAAAGTGTTTTGGGGGAGTGGTACCACCACTGCCCACCTGCAGTTACTAAGTACCAGAACATAAGGTTAATCCTGAAGGCCAGCAAGTGAAAATATTATGGTTGGTACACACATGTTTTAAACTGGTGGATAATGTCCTTCAGGTTTGTATGAGGAGAAGGCAGAAACATTGATATACTATACATTGAAAGAGATTGAGAATGATAATGACAAACTCTCACTGCAGACTTGAACTATACATTGGCTGCCCACAAAAAGCCCATCCACTTTTTACAACCACACAAACTTCAGGCGCCACATTAAGATATCTGAATTTGATTCTAGGAAGCTATATCTCAAGTTCTCTTCCAGTAAGCCCTGATGCATTGATTTTCATTTTCAGCGTAAGAAACCAATATGAACATTTTCTGGAAGGCAAACCTGGAGGATAGTCAGATCATCACCCTCAAATTCCACTACAGCCACTGAGGAAATGTTCATTGTGAAATCCTTTAAGACTGATGCTCTGCCCATTGTACTGTGTCGACTGGAAGCTTCCAAACTCAAATGATGCCAGGCTTAAATTCCCAAAGGTTGACACAGATGCTCTTCCTCATGTAGTGCATTTAATTAGTGTTAAATTAGAAAGTGTTAGAGAACACAACCCTCAGCAAACATTGAACAGTTCCTCAAAAGTGTGCTGATTTTTTCCCTGAAAACATTATTTGAATGATCTAGTATGATGTCTCTATCTCAATTAGATTCTGAATTATTTCAAAAAAATTTGTTAATGGCTGAAATCACAAATACCTAAAGCATGTCTTTAAAAAAAACATTAGTGTATCCAACAATAGCTTTTTGTTTCTTTTTAGACATTTTGCTTACAGACAAAAACATGAAGATAGTTGTGTTAAAATCAATCCTTATTCTCAGACATAATGAGTTTTTTTCCCTAAACATATTCCTAAACATATGAGCAATAATCCCACAGAAAATATTTTAATGTAAAAAAAAATTGATCTTTATGCCTTTTTGCTAAAACATATACGTATAACACACACAACATATACAAAAGCCGAATCTCACAAAACATGGTGATAATTAAAGCTTAACTTATAACTTAGCATAAGACTTATTAAACATTGCCCATTTCTGTGAAGCAATAAATAATGATGATGACTATATTTAAAACCTGGGGAACCTCAAGTCAGTTAAAGGCTGCATGGAACGAAAGAAATCAGCAATTTATTTAAATGGCTTGGCTTTTTTTTTATCCACCTATTGCAATGATGTAAATACTCTTGACCTAATGTGTTCTTTTTCATCTTATCTTCCTGCTGTTTCTGCAGTAACAATTTTCCCACAGGAATCATCTAAGTATCATCTGATAACTGTCAGACATATTAGAGACACTCTGTGTCTAAAGAGGCCCATATGGAATGATGTACTAGAGGGCTGTTATTTTCTTAAAAGTGGCCTTTAATGGAATACTTTGCTCTTTGTCCTGGGAACATCTATGGTAGATCTTGATAAATGAACCACTTGTGATGTACTTGAATGTTTTAATCCAGACACAAAAGAAGCTTCTGAAGAGGACATATCTCTCTCAACACAGGATGAAGGCATTTCTGGAACTTTACATTGAACATATAAGTCAAACAAGGAGAAGGACAAAAGGAAAGAGAGGAAGGACCATGATGGGAGGCATGAGAGGAGAAAAAGAGATGAGTGTGAGGAGAGCAGATTAGACAGCTTAAGGTTTTAAGACAGGAGTCTGAGGAGGTGAGGTCATCTCAGGAGTTCGGTGGGGAAAGAAGAAAAAGGAGAGCAAGAGTAAGGGCAGGGAGGAGTGTGAACGGGAATCCATTATGGCATTCAGTAAGCTTACTCTCGTCACTCCTGCCTCTTGGGCTCAATACCATGTCTCCTGACCCACGCACATGTACGTGCACACCTATAGACACACTCCCATATTGTAACTTTCCCTGAGGATTCACTACACCAATTCTCTATATTGATTTTGATGAAGATGTGAGCAGCTGCTGAGAGAGACTCACTTTAGACCAAGTAGACCTAAGCTTTAACACAGACAGACATGCCCAGCCATGCTCTGTGTGAGTGTGTATGGGTCAAGAAAAACAGACAAGGCAAGAAGAGAAAAAAAAGACTATCAGTGGCTTCTGTCATGTGTGTGCATGTCAGTACATTTGAGTGTTTGTGTGTTTTGTTTTATTTTTTGGTTTTTTGGTCTCCCACTACAACAACAATTGTATTAAAGTAGAAGTGGGACCTAAAAGTGTGTCTGTGTTAGGTGAAGTCATTGCCATTTAAACAGGCAGATGTGACATTTCATACAGGGGAAAGGGCTGCACAAATAGGCAAACACATAGACATTTGTAGGTTTCACATATACAAACAGACATAAGACAGAAGTATTTGCAAATTTGCAAACGTGACATTTGAGATGAGAGTGAGGAATAAATGAAAATAGTTATAAACAATAAGTGAAATATCCTTAGCAAAGGCAGCATAAAAATAACTTCCAAACAATCCAGTTATTGACTAGATTAGCTTCTATTCTGGAATATTTGAAAAAAAAAAAAAAAAAAGCATTACTTTAAGCAATTGAAGAGTGCAGCACATTCATCCATCACTTTCTGTAGCTGTGATGTGCTTAGACATCTGAGGTTTCTACCTAATGGGCTGGTAAATAATGCACATGTGTGTGTTCATTGGTTTCTACAACACATACCAGATTTTGCAAGCTAAAGTTGAACTCTTTCATGTGTAAAATTAGGCATTTCTAGGGAGGACAAGGATTCACACTGTGCAATGTTACATTATATATAATATACCTGTATTTAACAAACTCATATAAAAAGTGATTTCAAACAAGGATAAACTGAAGAATATGAAAACTCATTCATAAGCATGGTACATTAAAAAAACAACACCCTAGAACTTGTGGTCTTGACAACAACTATAATGTACTTTGTTTCAAGCTGGTTGAGACAGAAGATAAAATCTGCACTGGTTTACTGGCCCTCCATCTTTCCTCCTCAGGGCCAAACTGAGTCACAAAGCACTAACCCTGAAATCTCAACAAATTTGCAGCTTGACAAAACACATAAGCTTACCTTCTCTCTAAGGGCAAGGCTGCCTCTTTATGCTACATATGCCAAAATGATACAGTGCAGAAATGGATTCATGTCTGCTTAAAAGTATTTATTCCCATGCAAAAACACATACACTCTACCCTGACCTTTTCACTAGGCTATTCTATAAGCATTTCTTTGAAATAAACATGGTCAGTCATAATGACTATAGACACCTACAAATAAAAAAATAATGCTGACAATGAACATATTCACTTACATAAGTATAATATGAGCCTTATTTTGTCACATGTGCACTTTTGATTTTGGCACGGGAAACGTTTCGTCACTCACACACATACACGTGAGTGCCATATGGTTGCACGGTGAAGTCAGGTGTTACAATGAGTTACATCAGACAGGTGAGCCAAGCCAGTGAGCCAGCTGGCCTGAAAACAAGCTCTGACTTCATACTATGAGAAGGTATAAAACAACAAACAGAATTTTACATGTAATTTCAGCCCAGAAAATTCATGTTTATCTTATAACAGTATTTTGTTACATTTTGGCAACATGCATATAGCTTTTAAGTTTCTTAATACTATATATTATGTTACTATATATAGGAGAGACTTGAAAATTATAGGTAATACCGGCGTACTGAACTCTGAGTGATTTAGGTGAACAACAGCTCAAGATGGTGGATGACAGAAAAAGCTATAGCCTAACCTTTGATTTTTCAAATCCTGAATCTCTGTAACAACTTTATGTGGCCCCCTAATGGTTCACCATCTTTTTTCATCATCTGTTTTTGTTTTTCCCCCAATACCTGACCTGACCTTAAATTCAAAACACAGCTTCTGCCTCCTCCTCTTCTAACTTCTCTTGCCCATAGTACAGTTAGACACTTTTTAGCAACTTTTTCTTGTTCTGTCATACTGTAGGACTTCCAATGGCAAAAGAAAGACCACAGTTGACCCAAATTCTCATATAAACGTATTTTATCTTCAACAAAAGAGTTTCCAATCCATAAAGTTGAACTGCATTTTTAGTTGTCCTCGTGTTTTTGAGGGAAACGTTGTTTCAGACAACAAAAGACTTTATAATTAAAAAGACATAGTCTGCACAGGCAGGCTAGTGCTGGTGCAGGTTTAAATCATTGTGATTTTCACCCAGGAAACTAGGGTTTGTCTCCAGTGTAGAGCCATTTTTCTTTTCAATTGTCTTAAGTTTTGTTTCACTTAATTTCATTTTCAGCCATTGGTTGGTACGTTTCAAGCACTAGAACTGCTTGGTTAGGTTTAGGAAAACATCATGTTTTGTTTTTGTTTTTGTTTTTTTTGTTTTTTTTTAAAACCCTTTCACATTGTTTACCATGTCAGAAACTTCTCAGTTTTCTATGGTCACCAGACTGACAGGTCCTGCCCCATATAATATACTTTTGGTTTCTTGAAAAAAAAGACCATCAGAAGAAAAGCAACAAAAAAAAACAGCAAAGATATGTTAATTACAAAATATATTTGTGCTGCTATGTTATATACAAACATAATCCAGGGGAATATATGTTTCCCTCAAAACAAAATGAAAGTTTAGCTGCTTGACAAGGCTGGCGATTTTCATTTCAAAGGCAGATGGCAAAATGCCATGGAAAGCTGATAATAAGTACATTTTAAATATCAGATGGATTAAACAAAACACCCAGCATATACCTGGAGCAAAAAACTAAAAAATAAAACTCTGGCCACACGATGTTCCCATAGCACCATATCAACATGACTGGAGATCCCCCTTCTCGGTTAGTATGTCATGTTTTAGCTAGCCACCTTGAAACAACTGACCAAGTATGAGCTGACAAGTGAGACATCCCGCATTGATTCTGGCAGTCAATGGATGTCCCCCATCACCTCTAGGACAACAGATCATATATTCTCACTTTAGTCTCAAAGGGGCAAATGGGCCTCTAAAGAGCCAGGTATCAATAAAGTCATAAGGCAGCCTCTGGGTGAATGAGTCTAGTTCTGATTAATTAGATGGCCTCTTAGTGGGTCACCGGCATGCTATTGGCTGAGCGTCAGCAAGGAAATCACCAATCACAGTGCAGGTTTGTGGGCACTTAGCTTGATTTTACCCCCATAAGACATGAGTTAGAAAGATACTAGCAGTGATAGAACAACATTTTTGCACATGACAGAAATAATTTTTTACTGCATCACTCTGTCTGTCCACACACACACACACACACACACACACACACAAAGAAAGCAAAACTGCTGGTTTGAAACTGATGACAAAGACAATGAACATCTGCATTTTCCTGCCTACATTTCCTTCTCAACTCTTACAATGCGGTACAGATCTGTGTGTGTGTGTATTTACTGTCTTTACTCACTTTCCAAATTAGATGTGAACCAGTAAATTCATACAGTCTCTGTATACAGTGTGTGTACAAGCTTCCACGTATGTGTGTAAATATATAGTCCCTATGATGAGTGTACATACAGTATGTCTTCTTGTGCAATGTGTGTGTGTCTGTAGTCCCAGTTTAACTGGCTGTGGTGTTTTATTCCATTTCAAGCTGTTTATGCTGCCTGCTTAAAGTTTGATGAGACCTCTAAATGAACAGAGTTAGGAATTCTGAGAGAGACGCAATGCGGAAAATACATCAAGTCTCTGTGTGTGTGTGCCTACCATACTCTAATTTTGTTCCTGCCAAAAACACACTGAACATAGTCTTTTTATTAGTGTGGGATGAGTGCACATATAACATGTATTTGGGAATGAGCCATCGTGATTTCCTGTGATCTGTGTGTGCATACATGTGTTTCTTGTACTGTATGTAACTAGCCAAATAGTGTGTTTGTGCATGTCGGCGCATGGTGATGGCGGAAATGAGAGTGTGTGAGATTGGCATGTAATTATCAGTGTGTCAGCTCAGTGATACTCTGCTGGGTCATTCATCCTCTGACTGTCATCACTCTACACACTCTTGGACTATGCTATCCTTCAAAGTAGTGTGTGTGTGTGTGTGTGTGTGTGTGTGTGTGTGTGTGTGTGTGTGTGTGTGTGATACATGCCTCAACTCCAAAATTGCAATGGGACAGAAGAAATGCAGTTACCCTTAAGAGAAAAGGAAAACATTTTGGGATGATTTGTGGTGGATCGTCCACTAAGCTGGGTCCAAGAAAATGCTTTAGAACTTAAATTTGACAACATCTGCTAAGTCACATCATACAGAATGAGAAATTATGTAAAAATCAAAATCAAATGTATACCAAGCTTAAAACTGTTGGGGGTTTTTTGTCTTTGAAAGGTCATAACACACATTATTCTAAAATATAAAGGTAAAAAAAAGTACAGCGCAGTAAAGTGAGGCCACTTTTACAGAAAGACAATGACCCCACACCCCACCCCCTTACACACACACACACACACACAGACACACACATACCCCACCCCCCAAAAATCTCCACTGTTTAACAATGGACCAGATTAAAATATACCGTTTTGTGCTGCCTTTCTTTTATTGTTTTATATATGTTGACAGCCTCCTGCACTCTAGCGTTATCATCTAAATATTTAGTATTAGCTGACAATGACGAGTGAAGGAGGACTTTTTTAGAACCATTCCTTTGGCAAAAGTAGCAATAAAACGCTATGAAAAGATCTCACTACACATAAAACTGTATTATTGGCAAACTGTTCATAAATAATCTAAAGAAATATGTTCCCCACCAGTGTAGATAATGTAGATTAATATTACTGCTGCAGATGTTTAAGGTTAACTCATTATATTATGTAAAATGACATGTTTATAGTGGCTGTCCTGTGAGGACCACGTATCTGAAAAAAAAAACAGCTGTTAATGAGCTCAGAAAAACAGGACTACACCTTGATTAAAAAATATATTAAAATAAATATGAAAAAATCAGTTGAATTAAAAAGAAGTGTGTAACAATCAATATCTACAGAGGGATTAAAAATATGAAAAATTAAGGTGTTCTCTTAGCACAACAGCTGTTTAACCTTTGTACAGTCAACCAAGTGATTTCTTTTTTTTTTTTTTTTTTTTTTACCTTTCTTTTCTCGGGCTTTTTTTTTTTTTTTTTTTTTTTTTTATTTTTTTTTTTTGTCAAAAAAAATTTTTTTTTTTTTTTGTTCTTCTTTTAAA
>VUQS01030287.1:8428-21827 GCA_015108495.1 Heterochromis multidens | reverse complement strand
GGGCATGCCTTGAACTTAATGCCAAACAGCAATTGTCTCGTTTAATTGCGCCACCTGAGTGAATGCTGTGAGAGAGAAACAGATTTTCAATTTGTTCTCCAGTATAAGGGGATCAGGTTCAATAAGACACAGCACGCTGCCTCTGGAGCTCTCAGGAGACCCCCTGATACTTTCCAGCACGCCGTGGTCGATTAGATCTCCTCACTGCCACCTCTGGCACTCATTCGCACTTGCATCTAACAGGCCACATATGCGTTTCAGTCACATTATACTGTATCTGGATGGCAAAAAGGGTAAGGCATTAAATAGGGCTAGGAATGAAGACAAAACAGTCAGGAGGTGGTTAACCGAGATCTCATCTCTATGGTAACTGCTGCACTGACAGGGCGATATAGCTGCATGTAAGATATTGCTGCACACACACATACACACACAAACAAACAGTTTTCATCAATAAAGCTCTTAAGCCAGTGTCTCCAATGCACAGATATATTTTTTTTTTTCTTCCTCCAGCATAACTGCACACACTGCCAAGAATGTGTGTGTTTCATTGTGGCCACTCGAAGTACTAATTGAACGCCTGCCTCCCTCTTCTGCCAGATGCAAAATTGTAAGCTTTACGTAACAATAGGACGGACTGTCGGCTATTTGTCAACGGCGCAATTTAGTTAAAGACCACTCACTTGTCACATTGTGTGGGTGTCAGTGGAATCAATAATAGGCTTCATGATGACAACAACCGAGCGGGCTTGACAAAGCAGTGGGAGCTCATCAACACTCTGCCATAAATACGAATGTCAGCGTTGTCAGTGCGCCGTGGAATTATGAGGCTCCGTCTGTGTTCGGTGTAGTTTGTTGATACTGAATATTAAGGGTTTTTCACAGGGGGCTGTAATGCATCCTGTTGAATTAGCATATCTAATATGCAGAGGTAAGCATAAAGTAGCTCATCTGCTATGACAAAGTCAAGTAGAAATAAGAGAAGTTTACACTAAGTACTTTTTGTACAAACAGTTTCCTTTAAGAAATGACAGTTTAAATACTTAAACAGTTAGTTGATAATTGATTAATATTGAAGTTGTCCCAGCTTCTCAAATGAAAGAAATTGCTACTTTTTATGTTTAACGTTAATGTAGATTCAAATCTTGGATTTTGAACTAAGAACCAACACAACAGTCAGTTCGAGGATGTCACCTTGGCCACTGGGAAGTTGTGGGGGGCATTTTTAGGGTAGAACGTATGGGTCTATGACTTCATAAGATGTCAGTAGTGCTTCTCTGCATCAAAAGGAGCCAGCTGAGATTTTTGGGCATCTGGAGATTTTATGTGCTTGTTGCATTGACCCCTCTCCTCTTCTGGTCTCTAATGGGAGGGACTAAAATATGACAAAATGAGGTGAAACTAGGAATTAAGGATGTACAAACCTGTAAAAATGAGAAGAGGGGTATGTCTCAGCTGGCTGGGGTTGAGGTAGAGGCAGTGGCAGGGGAGGAGGAGGTCTGGCCAGCTACTGCTAAAACTGCTGCTCCTGTGAGCTGGATAAATGGAAGAATGGATGGATGGATTCATTTATTTATTTATTATTATAATATCTCCAAATTTGTTAGATTTTTGATCTCATATTATTTTCAGCTGACCTGCTGAGTTTCCCTAGTAACAGTAAAGTTACATATAGTTGTTAGTTGTAATTTGTTGATTTGACTTAAAACAATAAACACAGATAATTATATTTAAAAGTATGAGAGAGAGAAAGTGGATGCCAGCATCTGCTCTCTGTAATTCTGAAAACATGTGTCCACTGTTGACATGTATTGCGTAATATTTACATAGCTGTCACAGCCCACTATATGAATGAGAGCAGATTATGTACAGTCCTCTGAAAAAAGTTTTCACGAGACTCTATGCAGTCCTCTGAAAAACTAAGTACACCTCATGATTCAATAGCTTGTAGAACCAGCTCTACAGAGGTGTTCACACTTGGTGATGCTGCTAATCATCAACTGCTTTTGATTAGCAGGACTGCATAGAGTCCTGTGAAAACTTTCTTCTTTACGTGACTGTACAGTACATGATAAAATGTGTAAGTATGATCAAGACCCAGAATATAACAGTGCACAGTAGCCAAACACCAAGGACAAAACCAGATTTTTAAGTAAAATTAAATTGCAGTATTTCAATGACGGTCTGCTCTCTGCTGTCAGAGGTAAACCCTAACCCCTTAACTGGCAAAATTGAATTATGAAAAACAAAGCATTACTTAAAAAAGAAAAAGGCTCATCTTCTCATTAGCAGTCTAGCCCATGTGCTTCTGAAGTGCAGAGTTAAGTGTGTGTGTTACGTTCCAATCTACTCTCCATTAAATGTAATGGAGCCAAGAGATATCCCAGAGATTACGCCTCCAACTCTCTTGGCACTCTCCACAGCGAGTTCAAGAGTTCACATCTAACTGTGGGCTCCTGTGCACATATGCAACCCCCAACCTCCCCCCAACTCCACACACAGAGAGCACACGTGCCGAAGTTAGTCAGCATGTGGGACGAGGGAACAAAGACTTGGATAAGTTTTTTGGGGGGATTTTTTGTGTTGCACATCTCAGATACACCTCACCAGTCTGTATAAGTGAGCTATCAAAAAACAAGCGAATAGGGGATCATTCCACCTTCTAGATTCACCCTGTGCTTCTCCCTTCCCCTGCTTTCTCTTTCTCACTACAGATGCATGAATCATCTCCACTAAAATAGCCCTTGATCTGCCTACACAGCTTTCATTTAAAAGCTACTAGAGAAAACAAGCAGATTTATGTCTCTGTGAAGCAGAATATAAACCTCAGAGTTAGTTACACTGAGTGATTATGAGGTTACATTTCAATTATTTTTACATGTCCCTGATGCTGTAAAATGAATTGCATGTTATAAAAAACAAGTTGGATTAATTACGCAGCGTCACATAAGAGTTGTGCGTGCCAGCCCAAATATCAAGATTACCCACTGGGATGTAAGTGAATCTTGTTGACAGTCTCTCAGCCCAGAGAGAGGCAGGAGTGTAAGATGGAGAGGATATTAAAAGATAAATATATATGATGCTATACTGAGAATTGATCCCAAACTCTCTCCTTTTGAACTTTCTTTTCTTGAGCCGACACTCTCATCCTCTGCTACCATCTTCTCCAACACACTAAACTTCACCACATGGCTGCTGCACTGCAGGTGGCCACTATAAAGCAGAGGGAGCCGAGTCATAATTAAGACAGGAACTCACAGTTCCAAAACTCGTGCTCATGTCTCTAATGAGTTTACCTCAAAGGCTGTGTTCACACTGCAGCTCAGAGTGTCCCAGTTATGATGTTTTCCTCCTTTTGTGGCACAGATACGATGCTCTTAGTGAATAAAAAAACATATGGAATGTACATAATATTTTCATTTCACATTAATATAAGCCCAAAAATATGGCATGCACTGGAGCTGATCTTTGTCAAAGTAAACATGAGTCACAAAAGTTAACCAGTCAAAACTAGAGGGGTCAGGACAGATAGTTTCTATTTTATGCCCAGAGGATTTAAGAAGGACTCCCTCTGAGATGACTGTCTCCAGAACATAGACTGTACATAAAAAATGGATGTGGTCACTGTGACATCACTCATCGGCTAGACTTTTTTTCCACTGAAATGACCATATTTTGACTAGAGAGGAGAGTACTTGTTGCTGGAGCTTAAACCTCTTTATATTTTATTAAGGTCCTTCATATACTGAATGTGTCTCTCACACACACACACACACACACAGATACCTGTTAATTAGTGCTAAGTAACACACAAATGGATTAATAGCACAATTACATTCAAGTACAGGAATTACAGGAAGTCATACTATTCCAAAGATAATTACATTAAAAGTGCTCCAAAAAGCACCAACACTATAAACATGGCTGAGAGATCCAGTTCAGTGATTAGCATTAGGTGACTCCTAGCAGACAGCTATAAGTTGCTGGAGTGCCCATGCCCCTTATAATGCATAACTTTAAAAGTTCATACAATTTATACAGGTGAGTTATATTAAAATCTATCCCCGTATCAAACAGTTATTTTGTACCAGGCTCGAAACACATTTATCTTTGATGTAAAGTTGGTCATTTTAATATGAGAGTCTATGGGGATTGGTGCATTTTTGGAACCAGCCCCTTAGTGGCCATTAGAGGAACTGCAGTCTCTGATGTTTTCATCCCCAAAGGTTGCCGCTTCATCCAGACTGATAAAAGAATGACTGAGAAGGAATGGACTTTATTCCGACCTGCACAAAAACATTTAAATTCTACATATGAACTGTGAAAAGTGTTGCTGAGGATTATACTACTGTTATAGATGTAAATCTATTATAAAATGTTGGGAAAGAGGCAGAGATCTGAGGAATAAGGTCTGACTTACAGGTGGCATTTCAATTCAATACAAAGGTCAGGGCACTGAGCAGGTCACTAAAGTTCTTCCACACCAAACTGGCCTCCATTTCCATGTGTAGCACCGTGGGTTACTGTCAGGAAGAACCAAAAAAGATTATTGTCAAACTATTGCCACAGAGTTGCAAATATCAGTGTATCTAGGCTGGGATTAAGTTCACCAGCTCAAACCAGCTGTAGCACAGGTCTTTTTGTTAACTGCGAAGTACACAAAAAGCTATTATGGATTTATACTTAATGGCTAAAAACCTGTTGACCCCTTTTGAAATGACTGATCAGGTTCACAGTAAAAAGTGGCTGACATGTCCTCCATTCTTCTGACTCACTGTACAGTTGTGCTCCTGTTTAAGAAGATTAAACATCAAGTCTTCCCTCGTCTCAGTCCTTTCAAATCCATCATCAATCAGAGCTTTCATGTAGGTGATGGATCCGTGCCATGTGCCAGCCTAGCAGGCTGCATGGGGCGTTTAGCTCAGACTGGAGTCTAATTTGTTTTGCCTGCAGTGGGCAAAGTAGCTATCAAGGCAACATTATTCGTCAGTGGGGACGGAGCTGTAATGAAAAGCACTCAGATGGGCAGAGGTGCCTAGAGGTCAGTGTAATGGAGGCGTCCTGTCTCAATGAAGTCTCCCAGTGAATGAATAGCTCCCCTGTATACCAGTGTGAAAATAGATTGTGAGCATCTGGGGTATAACAGCGCATAATTTTGCTGACCACAGTAGGAAACATTATGTTGAAATCATAAAACGTATACACATTTAATTGAAGCAAAGTGGTTTTGGGAGCTTTTTATTGCAAGTATTCAGTGTGCTGAGACCGAGGTTTCATTTTTCTATCTCTGTTTCTGCTTAATTGCAGGTGTTATTAAACTAAATGAAAGGTTCTGGTTTAAAGATTCTAAAGACAATCAACATGCATCCCTGATTAGCCAGGTATAACATGAGCTGTGACATTTTACCCATGTCCGTTTCTGCCCCCCGACCCCCTACTCTACCTGCAGATAACAAGGACTACGACGCCTACTTGTCCTACACCAAAGTGGACCCGGACCAGTGGAGCCAAGAGACTCGAGAGGAGGAGCGCTTTGCCCTGGAGATCCTCCCCGACGTGCTGGAGAAGCATTATGGGTATAAACTCTTCATTCCAGACAGGGACTTGATCCCCACAGGAAGTAAGCTCTCTCTCTCACGGCGATGTCAAGTTGTGTCGAATGTTTTTGTCGCTTGGTGTTGCTCGTGTTGCTGTTGTCACTGCAGTGGTGATGCCTTGTTTGTTGTTATTTTCTGTTATGCATTTGTGTTGTGGCATAACAAAGACTAGTGAGGCCATCATTGCTTTCATTTGATCGTTATGAAGTTAGCTTTTTTTAACCAATGGCTGAGCACAAGTGGATCAGTATGCTATGTGTCAAAAAAATAGTAAATATAGTATTGTTTATTCATTTAATTTCAGTTGTAGTCTTTAGTTATCCTTGATGGGAACATTTATAAACGAGAATATATGGCTAAGTATTAAATCATGGGACATAGATAACCCAACATCACATTAGAAAGAAGCAACCTATGCTACTACTAATTCAGTTCTGAACAGCAGCAAGTGTTATAGTCCTAAAAGCAACTGCTTCCTCATGTAACTTCTGAGCATTATGTGTAGTGAATAAAAGTGTACCAAAAAGGGGAATATGAAACAGATTGCTAATGGAATAAATGGATAAAATAGTGAATCAAGATTGTAACACTTGAAAAAGCTAACAGAAATAAAGGATAAATGGTTGAACATTCAACCCCTTCCACTCCAAAAGGATATACTACAAAGACGAACTCAACCAAACCCACTTTAAAAACCAGCAGGATCCAAATAAATAAACAAACAAATAAAAAATACTGAAATAAAACTATTTTTTGATAATTGATGAGGTTAATTACATCTAGAACAGTGCTTCCCATAGGGGGGCCCCTATGACCCATAAGTCAAGTAGTCTGCAAAAGAATTTGCTTGTAGTTATAAAGTTGTGATGCAGTATTGTCTAATGTGTCTACAGATGGGGACCATTTGCACCATTTACAATACAAAACAAGCATTTCATATCCATTATTCCCATGTACGTTATCTTTAGTCTGACGAGATGATACAATGTGATACGATACGATATACAATACGATGCATTTTAGAACTACTGGAAAATCCTGTCCCTTTTAAGGGATCCCTGGCTGGAAAAAGTTTACGAACCCATGAAATGGCATTAAATTCAGACAGATGTGTGTAGTTATTAGACAGGACAAAAAAAGTCTGTGAGCTACCGCTGAAAGCACCTTAAAACAAGGGTTCGACTTACAGGAAAGTAGGCATTCAAGGAACCTTTAGATGAAACAATCTTTGAAGTTTGCCAGTAATATCTTAGCTTGGCTTGGTTTGAGGGTCCCTCCCTACAGTAGTACACATGTAGTCTGTATATTGTGTTAAACATATAACATATACAACATGTTACATTTCATGAATCCAATACAAAAATTGATCACTGAAACTATGAATGATATATTGCCTGCACAGTTACACTCTGGATATTTTGACTCTACATGTTAATAAATTATTTCAATACTGTAACTATATTTAACTACATTAAAGAGGATCAGTTATGCTCCTTTCTAGCTCTGTGTTTTTATCCTCAGACTCCATTATCACAGTTTAAAAAAAAAAATCCTTATTTATCTTAAACTGACCCTTTGTGCAACATCCCAGTCCACCCTTTGTCCAAAACAAGCTTTCTTTAACGTCTCCTTCCCTAAAACCCACTATCTTCTGATAGGCTGCCCCTCGACTGGCTTCCGCAAACAGATCTCAGTGCTTGTAAGCCCCGCCCTGTTATACAGACCTGCCTGTTATAACCATACAAGGCAATAAGGATATGTAAAACATTTAGGACAAAGGAAAAGGACAAAACTTTAGAGACCAAGTGTTTAGAGCTGTCTGAAGCCCAAGATTTTTACATACTTTGGCATCATTATTTGAAACTTCAACAACTTTTAATGTGAGTATCCAACCAGTTATTAGGAGGATATATGACAGAATATAAGAAAAAGCATAATACGCCCCTTTTTCTGTGATTTGGAAGTACATGTACTTTACTTCAATTTTATGACACTTTATATTTCTACTTACTATATATTCTCATGGATTAAAAAGGTAGATTAAAGTACAGTATATAAATTATAACAGAATGCACTGTAAGTAGTATCCAGTGTAAGTATACTGGTTAATTATTTATCTGCTTTAGTATTTAAAGTGCATGATCTACACCATTGTAAGCCTGTGGGAGGCATAATAACCTATATCACATATGCAACATAATTATCAGGAGGAGCCAACCCTATTATTACGGTCCATGTTTCTAATCCAGCTCCATACAAAGTGTGCCTCTGCATGCTGCTATGTAATGATGTCAGCTGTACAATCAAAAATCTCTTTATGCATGGATATTAATGCATGTTTTACCACAGTATATTTCTAATGGAGCCTCTCACCATGCCCTGTGCTTATCTTTGATTAACTCATCATAAAGATGAGTTTGATATCATTATGTTATTAGCCTCCGTTTGAATACTTGCAACTGCCTGTCTTTTCTGCACATACCACCATTACTAATTATGCTCCTCTTCAGTGGAATTGTGCAAAAGGTTGTAAACTGAATCCCTTGCTGTGATTACATGCTCCATACAGGGGGACTGTTGTAATATGGGAAAAATGGCATAAAAATGCAAGGATGGAGAGTACACCTGCCACAGTTGCAGCTCAGTGGCACAGCTTGCTGGTTTATTATGTCTATGTATAAACATTTAGCTCCCATTGGGAATGTATTAGCATCTCAACAGCTGATATAACAAAGTGTAATCCACAGCTATAGATAAACACAGTTTGGCCATTTGGGGTTTCAGCATGTGTCAACAATCTTTCTCCTGAGCTGCTGATTGTAACATGTTATTCCACAGTATGCTGAATGAACATATTAAGCATCTTGCCACTGTTATACACTTCTAACATACTGATCTAGTGCACATATACCAGATATTCTTAACATATACCAGAAACAGCAAGTCTGGGCTGAACTTCCAACTAAAAATGGCTTTTTCCTTTGCTTTTTTATGCTACGTGTCCCATATTAAACTGGAATAAACTGATCAGCGCGCTTATCGTTTCACAGTCGCCACCAGCGCATCAGTGGAGAAACACAGTTTATGCCAGAGCCATGTCCCCACATTCACAGAATTGTTTTTAATGCAAACAAATGTTCTGCAAATCTTTTAATCGAACTTTGAATGTAAATATCTATGTTTAGGTTTCACCAATGATCATTTCCAGGATGACACAAGACTACTTAGAGGTACTTTTTCCCCAGATCTTTAACGCTCGTGCCAACACACTCCGACACAGACTTTCTGATCAGATCAGTAATGTAGAACGTAATTGTGGCTGCACTTTGACACATGAATGTTTTGACTGAACAATTAATGCCTGGTGTTTACTGTTTTTTTTTTCTTTATTTGCTCAGTTTTATTTTTACCCAGAAGCGTCTTCAGAACTTTCCTAAATTATGTAGTAGCCATTTGTAAAGCCATTGGGTACAGCTTATATGGTCTGTGGTAACATTTTACAATAAAGGACACAAAATTTTTCTTAGTATCTAAAAAACAAGTGAGGAATCATAGTTAATCATTAATAAGTATTGCCGACCAATTTAATAACATATAAAAACCAAACATGTTATGAGTGTTGACATTGTATAGTTTGTCCACCATTCTGCAACTTCGTTGTTGGCAACACGTGTTTGGAAAGTCACAAACACAACAACCAGCACAGTTGGGCAGAGTATAAATGAGAAATAAATAATCTGTTAATGTTATGTGTGTCTGAGTGGAAAAAAAAATCATCTGATATCAGAATATCAGATTATTAAGTCACCAAATATTGGTATCGGTCTTAACAATCCTATATCAGATGGTCTCTAACCAGTAGGTGATAATAAATCTATAATTTTCGCCCCACTTTCTTAATGAGTTGGTCCTGATTAAATGTGATCCAAACATGGAGAGATGCAAAACAGTAACTACTCTTTAATTACTGGTTCTAACATTAATTACTAAGTAGTTACTCAGTAGTTTCTTATTACTTAAGGATTACTTCAGTATTACTTGATGTTTTTGTTTCTCCTCACTAAAGTAAAGCAATATACTTATTAACAATTTCCTTATTACTCACACTTAATGATTCACTATTAATATACCTAACAGGTGGTTCTCTGACCAGCTGCTAATATACTATAAAGTTCTGGATCAGAAGTTATTTGGGAATAGCTGATGAACCACTCATTAGCTGCCAGTCTGTTCCTAACTCGAAGTAACTATGTCCCTTAATATGAAGCGTTACTAAGTCATAAGAATAAACATAGCTCATTTCCTGTTTGTGTTTTTTTATGGTGTGCTTTTCAAATTAGATGGGTGGGACTGACTGCAACAAAATGACTGAGATTGTCAGTCACAAATTTTTTTTTTTTTAAAGTGTATTTTAACAAGCTCAAAATACCAACCTGATATCCAGCTGTAGTAAAGAGACATGAAATCGAGATGTAGTTTGCTACAAAAATTGTGTATTCTGGTTTGGGGCGGTTGGGGGTTGTAAGAGAAAAGTCTGCTGCAAGCCATTCAAAGTAAGAAGCCATTTATTTCCCAAATGGTAAATATCTAATAGCTAATCTTACTGGTCTTGGCTATTTAGAATTTAGCCTTTCTTTACATTATTTAGTGTTTTCTTGTTCTTTTTTTTCTTTTTGAGACAAACAATAGAGAGCAGAGCCACAATGATTTTCTGCCCCATGTAATTTAGGTTTTATGTACATGTGAATCAATTATTACACACGCAACAGTTTGATTGTAAAGCTTGTGAAGTCTCTGAAAGGGGGAATTTAATCTATAAAGCTATAAAATGTTACCACGCTGCAACCCCGAGAGAGCAGATTTACTTTCAGTTTAATCAATTCAAAACATTAAAATGAATCTACTACTCATTAGCTAATTATACAGTATCCATTTATCCCTTCATGTTTGTTTTATTCATGATGAGAGGAAAAACTTAGTTTAACCTAAACTGAACAAACCCAACTGAGGACTTTAAGCTTCAGGGACACATTGTGGCAAATTAGCCCATGAGGACCAATTACCAAACAGCAAAGAAACTGATTTGTCATGTTGATGACAAGAGCGACTTCAAATCCAAGTTTACTCTAATCAGGTAGCTCTCATCGCGAAGCTCCATGCAGTGACTTGAAAGAAGCAGCTCATTCTCGCAGATATGGAGAGACAGGAAATGTGGCATTTGTTTGCTTAAAGACCAGGAGACACACCAAGATATTCTCATAATTTCTCTTCACACACACACACACACACACACACACACACACACACACACACACACACACACACAGGACAGTGGAAACACTTCATCACTTTCATTACAACACAAGCAGCTGAATAAACACAATACTGTATTTACTGTATATGATAGATATGAGTTCAAGCTGACGCTGGCGTCTCGCTTAGCTTTGCGTGCTTGGTTTAAATCTGAAGCCTCTTGTTACTACAAGTACATCTTCTTATTAAATGCGGCAAAGGCTATAGCTGTTTATTTAAGTGAGGATCTATAATCACAAATCTATTTTATCTTCATTTTATGCCTCAGTATCCTCATGCCAGATGGTGGAATAATTTAGCGGCAGTACATTTTAGAATCCATCAGATGTGTAATGTTTGTTTCACATCCTCGGTTTTCGATCTTTTTTTTTCCCCCAAACATCACACTTTTTTGTCTGTTAATTAGACTTGTTTGTTTGAAACTTTGATAAAAAAAAAGGGAGCTGTTTGGTAAGAAGTCGCTATGAGGCCAAGAGAGTTCTTCAAATAGCCTGTGTAATATGTTTCATCATATTTTCATCACATATTAGCTCTGTGCAGTTTCATGTACAATTACAGTTGTTTAGATTAAATAAATGAAGATCATTTAAAAAAGAAATGGGTTTAATATTTTGACTGTATGTAAAAGATGGATGTGGCCACTGCTGGGTAGTGAAGTCCTGTTTTGAAGCCTGCAGTTGAGCATTTTGTCCGTCACATCTTGGTTTTTTTTAATCCTAATGTCACATACGGTAGTAGCTTGTTAATCATAGACTTCCACACTCTTGAGCATGCTCGGCTTTATCATCTACTTTTCTCATCTTGGACTATAATTTACAAAATGAACATTTATTAAATAAGACTAGAAAAAAACTTTTATTGAATTTTCTCATCGACTTCTATACAGTCACACTTCCACCCCCTGCTGGCCATTTGAATGAATGCAAGTTTAACATATTTCTGCTTCAATTTCTTTAAACAGATATCTGCCTAAATATGAATATGCAGGATCTGTAGGCAAGGGAAGAGATTTTTGGTGCCAGAAACGTTCTCGTTTCCAGTTGTAGTCTACATGTAGGCTGAGTTCTATTGACCAATCATTTCTGCAGGTAAGCAGTCTGTGTGGAAAGCAAAGGAGAAAACACTTTTGGTGAAATGCAATCTTGAAATCATAGGCTATTATTTGAAAATGATTGAGCTCTTTAAACCCTTTTTTTATATTTATCTGCATTCATAAATGATGACTGCTGCACGAACAGGAAGATTGAGCTGTTATCTGCTACACTGTAAGCTCCAAAAACTCTGCAGACTAGCTGATGGGTTCCCAGATTGCTTTTGCACCGGCTTCAGTTTTCAGACCAGGAGGTTACGTCCATCTTTCATATACAGTCTTTGGCTAACTCATACAAACAGAAAATATGTATTTATGATCGTGTTGATCCATCAAAAGATATTCATTTCTGTCTCTCTGTCTGTGAAATCCAGCCTACATCGAGGACGTAGCACGCTGTGTGGACCAGAGCAAACGGCTCATCATTGTCATGACCCCCAGCTATGTGGTGCGGAGGGGGTGGAGCATCTTTGAGCTGGAGACGCGGCTGCGCAACATGCTGGTGACCGGCGAGATCAAGGTAATCCTGATCGAGTGCGCTGAGCTGCGCGGCATCATGAACTACCAGGAAGTGGAGGCCCTCAAACACACCATCAAGATGCTCACGGTCATCAAGTGGCGCGGACCATCCAGCAACAAGCTCAACTCCAAGTTCTGGAAACAGCTGCTATACGAAATGCCCTTCAAGCGCATGGAGCCCCTGAGCATCTCCCACGAGCAGGTGCTGGACGTCAGCGAGCAGGGCCCCTTCGGCGAGCTCCAGACCGTCTCTGCCATCTCCATGGCGGCGGCCACCTCCACCGCCATGGCAACGGCACACCCGGACTTGCGCTCGACCTTTCACAACTCTTGCCACACCCAGATGAGGCAGAAACACTATTACCGTAGCTACGACTACGACCTGCCGCAAGGCGGCACGCTCCCGCCACTCTCCTCGCTAGGCAACCAGCACACCTACTGCAACATCCCCATGACGCTCATCAACGGACAGCGGCCACAGTCCAAGTCGCCTCGCCAGCAGAGTCTGGAGGAGGCCCACGGCAACAACGCCATGCTGCCCCTGCTTCCCAGAGAGACCAGTATATCTAGCGTCATATGGTGACAGAGCCAGGCAGGGTAGACTGTGGATCTTTATGATGTCCGTCACAGGGAGGAGTCACCACTGGCACTCAGACCCTGAAGGAGCCAGGTGAACCTGAATGGCACTAAGCTACTTGCTGCTGTTGAATTTGCACCAGGAAACAATGGAGGGAGGGGAGGGAGGGGCTTCAAACACACTGGACTGCTGGAAAAGGTGGTGGCAATGTTTTCTCTTTTTTTTTGTCTTTTTGTTTTTGTTTGGTTTTTTTTGTTTTTTTTGGGGGGGGGGCGTTCGTCCAATAAGAGCTTTTATTGAAAC
>VUQS01030283.1:6333-27690 GCA_015108495.1 Heterochromis multidens | reverse complement strand
GAACATTCTCCTGCATCGCTTTGCATCAATATATCACTGGAGACTCTAAGAAGAGCTGTTTCAGTAGAGTGAGCCCTACGAAAGCCAGATTGGAATTTATCCAGAATACTGTATTTGTCCAAGACAGATGTAAGCTGCTTAGCCACAACCTTTTCTAAAATCTTAGCAATAAAAGGTAATTTTGAAATCGGTCTGTAACTGCTAAGAAAAGAAGGGTCAAGCTTGGGTTTTTTTAAAAGGGGGTGGATAGCAGCATTCTTAAAATAAGCAGGGACTTTACCAGACGCCAATGAGGTGTTGATTATGGTCAGCACACAGGGACCAATAGACTGAAAGACATTTTTGAAAAAAGATGCAGGTAAAATGTCGAGTGAACAGGAGGATGCTTTCATTGAATCAACTAATTTTACCAGCTCAGGTAAAGAAACAGGTGAAAAACTTTCTAAAATAACATGTTGAGCTGGAGCAGGAACTGACAATGAAGATGCTGATGGAGAAATATTTTTTCTTACATTACTGATTTTTTTCTAGCAAGAAAGAGAGAAAATTTTCACAATCTTCATTTGAAGAAATTGGGGTAGCAGGTGGAGCAGGAGTAACAATATCACTAATGGTGTCAAATAACACCTTAGGATTACCTCTGCTCTTTGCAACCAGGTGTGAAAAATAGGCAGCCCTCTCATCTCTAATTGTATTGTTAAAAGAAACTAAAAGATCCTTTAAGTAAAGGAGATGAACATTTAAATGAGTTTTCCTCCACAAGCGCTCAGCTTTATGACAAGAATGTTTTAAACAGCGAATACTGTCATTTAACCAAGGTGAGGACTTGGAAACGGGAGCTAATCTCATTTTAACACGACAGATTTCATCTAAAATGGAAATACAAAGATTATTAAAAAGATCTGTCAAAAGATCAACACTATTATAAGGGGATAAATATAAATTAAAAGCATCAGAGAATTTCTCAGCTGTAGAGGAATTTAAGATGCGAGAGCTAACTATCCTGCGAACAGGAGACAGAGGCTCATGAAAAGACAAGTTAAAAAGAATACAGTGATGATCAGAAATAAAAATGTCCTCAGAACAAATAGAATCGATATTTAATACCCAAAGTAAAAACAAGGTCCAGTGTGTGTTGTTTGCTATGTGTGGGGCCAGACACATGCTGGGTAAAATGAAAAGAATCCATAATGCTGATAAAACCTCTGGCAAAGAGGTTGGAGTCATCATCAACGTGTATGTTAAAATCCCTGACTATAAGCAGTCTGGACAGCTTCATAGTGGAGGATAAGAAGTCACTGAACTCCTTTAAAAAAGAGCTATTTGGGCCAGGTGGACGATACTACAGCACAATAAAAAGGATCTTTATTCCCGACTTTAATCAGCTGTAGTTCAAACAAAGGAAAATGTCCAACTTTCGCTGAACGGCAGGAGAACCGGGCCTGAAATACTGCAGCGAGACCTCCTCCATGGCCAGACACCCGCGGCGGGCTGACAAAGGAATAGCCATCCAGGCAAAGTTCAATGAGGGACGAATAGTCTAAGTCACGCTGCCAGGTCTCAGTAAGAAATAACACACATTCCCTCCCTCAATTCAGAGTGAGTTAGCTCTGCTGGGACGTAAGATGGGCAAAAGTTCATCCAGAAACACCAGCTTGTGCCAGCACAGAGTTCAACCTGAGGTGGCAGAGCCATTCTCTGAATGCACAGCTGAGGACAGCTCTGTTAATGGTTTCTGCTCTCGGCTGTAAAAAGTTAATGTGACAAAACCAAAGAAATGTAAAATTTTGTTGCTAGTTCCAAGACTCTACAAGCTGGTGTAGACATTATCAAATAAGCAAAAGTCAACGTCTGAAAACAAACATGAAGAAGAAGAATAGCATGTACAAAAAAAACAGCCTCACTGGGAATTTTTTGCTTTTCACATGTGCTTCACACCATGTGGTCTCTACTGACGTTGTTACTCACTGTACAGAGATGAATCTGCCTACCATCATTATATCACCTGACCATTTGTCTTCGAGGTTTCTGATTTTGCCATTTAAGCAATTTTAGATAGTGTGCACTTAACTTAAGGACTTAACTTTTATTAGTATTCTTTGTTGAGTTTGTTGCCCATGAAGGGAAGCTGTTCTTTTTTCTGAAATATTTTTAGAGCTGTCATCACTGTGAGGACTTCATTTGACTTCAGTCCAATTTAATACTGGATGGCAGTGATGGTCAGTTGTTCAGCTGAGCTACAGTAACATATTTTGACAAGTGCTGCATGGACTGCCATGGAATTTGTATCAGTTTGTTGGATCTCTTGGATGGATTTTGGCTGTTGATTCTTAGTCCATTAATGAATCAGTTTCTTTGCATTTCTGTAAGAAATTAGACTCTTGAGTGCTTTAAGAATTGAACACGTTTCTAAAAATGTATCAGTCCAACTATTTTCCTCCCATTTTTGGAGCCAGCTGCAGGAATGGCACAACCTAGTGCTGGTTCCAAGCCAGCACTAGGAGTACACTAGATAAATGTGGAGGGTTACATCAGGAAGGGCGGTGTAAAATCTTTACCAAATCAAACATCTGGATCATCAAGTATGAGTTTTCCATGCCAGATCAGTCAGGGCCTGGGTTAACAATGACTGCCTCTGGTGCTGTTGGCCAACAGAGTGCTGATGGAAACTATGCTACTGTTGATCAAAGACAAAGAAAAAGAAGAGAGGGAAGGCATGCTCGGAGGTAGTGAGAGAGAAGGAAGGGCATGAATGTGGAGGTGAGAGCAAATACTTTAAAGGTAGTAGTGGCTATGACTGGTAAAGGGAAGGAGCTGGCTGATATGATGGAGAGAAGGAAGGTAGATGTATTGTGTGTGCAGAAGACCAGGTGGAAAGGAAGCAAGCCCAGGAGCATTGGATGTGGATTCAAACTGTTCTACCATGGTGTAGACTGGGAGAGAAATGGAGTGGGGGTAATCTTGAAGGAAGAGTATGTGAATAGTGTTGTGGAGGTGAGGATAGTGCCAGACAGGATCATGAGTTTGAAGCTTGAAACAGAAGGGGTGATGTTGAATGTTGTCAGTGTGTATGCCCCACAACATGGATGTCAGTGAAAAGAGAGAGAGGAATTCTGGATAGATGACGTGGTACGGGAGAGAGTGGTGATTGGAGCAGACTTCAGTGGACATGTAGGTGAAGGGAACAGAGGTGATGAGGAGGTTTTGGGTAGGTATTATTGTAGGGCCTTTAACTTACAATATAAAGCACCTTGAGGTGACTGTTTTTGTCATTTGCCGCTATATAAATAAAATAGAATTGAAAATGAATTGAATAGGTATGCGATCTAAATCACTGATAAATGAATAAAACCCCCTAAAATTTCATCTTAAATACTTGTTTTGTCAAATCTTACTTAAAATTAGAAAAATTAGATGAAAATTAACAACTTAACTTCTTCAAGAAATGATTTATTTTCCATTACTGCTGTTGTTGCAGGAGGGGTCATTTTGGTTCCAGGGAGTTTGGAATCCTGTCTGGTTCTAGTGTTAACAGCAAAGTTAAAATACACAGTAGAATAAACTAATAAACAAAGGGTACAACAAATAACGGCTAACACATCTAAAAAATGTAATTATTACATAAGAAGAACTTTATGAAAAGTTAAAAATGAATTTTGGATAACATGGAATAAAGATGGTATAAAAACAGAGCGCTCACTGTGAAACAGATTGAACAGCTGATTGTCTACATTTTTAAATTGACCTCACAGCTGGCTGCAAAAAACGTAAGAACGCCTGAAACTGTTCTGGCTGTTTTGGCTGTTCTGCTCTGGATTTCATTCTTTATTTGCTCGGATTAGTTCTCCACACTCTGGACTCTCTGTTCGGTTTAGCTATGGTTCCCTGCTGCTAGGAACGGCCAGCAACTCACTCTGACCCGCGCTCTCTGGTTCAAAATCCCATCCTCAGCCTGGCAGTAATTACTCATGTTTTATCTAACTACAGTCCCCTATATATTTATTTGTTGATCACATCTAGCTAGCTCTGGCTCATTTTACAGCAACCTTCACGTCAAAATGTGTGTAAATAATCGTGTTGCTAGGCAACTCGAGGTGAGGCAGTAGTGGTTTTACATTATTTTCTCTGGGGTCAAAATGACGTCCTTTTAGGTATAAGTGGTCATAACTTTTTTTTGTATTGACTGGCTAGGCAGAGAGATGAATTCAATTCAATTCAATTTTATTTATATAGCGCCAAATCACAACAACAGTCGCCTCAAGGTGCTTTATATTGTAGGTAAAGACCCTACAATAATACAGAGAAACCCCAACAATCAGACGATCCCCTATGAGCAAGCACTTGGCAACAGTGGGAAGGAAAAACTCCCTTTTAACAGCAAGAAACCTCCGGCAGAACCAGGCTCAGGGAAGGGCAGCCATCCGCTGCGACCTGTTGGGGGTGAGGGGAGGAAGACAAAGACATGCTGTGGAAGAGAACCAGAGATTAATAATAACTTATTAAATGCAGAGAGGTGTAAAAACACATGGTGAGTGAACAGAGGTGAGAGAAAGAGAAACGCTCAGTGCATCATGGGAAACCCCCAGCAGCCTAGGCCTATTGCAGCTTAACTAAGTGAGGATTCAAGGTTACCTGATCCAGCCCTAACTATAAGCTTTATCAAAAAGGAAAGTTTTAAGCCTAATCTTAAAAGTAGAGAGGGTGTCTGTCTCCCGAATCCAAACATGGAGCTGGTTCCACAGAAGAGGGGCCTGAAAGCTGAAGGCTCTGCCTCCCATTCTACTTTAAATAGCCTAGGAACCACAAGTAAGCCAGCAGTCTGAGAGCGAAGTGATCTGTTGGGGTGATATGGTATGGTATGAAGCTGGAAAGGATGTGCAGCAGGTTAGGGTGAGTAAGGACAGAAATGGAAATATACTAACAAGAGATGAGAGTATGTTGAGAAAATGGAAGAAGTACTTTGAGGAGCTCATAAATAGAGAAAATAAGAAATAGAAGATAGATGGAGGGCAGCTAATGAATCACAAAGTGCAGGGGATTAGTAAAGAAGAAGTGAGGACAGCTATGAAGAGTATGAAGAGTGGAAAGGCGGTTGGTTCAGATGACAGATGAAGCTAGGTTAACAAGACAGGTGACTATCAGCAAGCAGCAGTATGGCTTCATGTTAAGAAAGAGCACTACAGATGCAATGTTTGCTCTGAGAGTGTTGATGGAGAAGTATAGAGATGGTCAGAAGGAGTTGCACTGTGTCTTTGTAGATCCAGATTAAGCGTATGATAGGGTGCCAAGAGAGAAACTGTGGTACTGCATGAGGAAGTCGGGAGTGGCAGTGAAATATGTGAAGGTGGTGCAGGACATGTATAAGGATAGTGAGACAGTGGTGAAGTGTGGGGTAGGAGTGACAGGTGGGTTCAATGTGGGGGTGGGATTACATCAGGGATCTGCTCTGAGACCCTTTTGTTTGAAAAGGTCATGGACAGATTGACAGATGAGGTCAGGCAGGCATCTCCATGAACTATGATGTTTGCGGACGATATTGTTATCTGTAGTGAAAGTAGGAAGCAGGTGGAGGAAAGCCTGGAGAAGTGGAGGTATGCACTGGAGAGAAGGAATGAAAGTCAGCAGAAGCAAGGCAGAATACATATGTGAATGAGAGGCAGACAGGTGTAACAGTTGAGATGCAAGGAACAGAGGTAGTGATTGTGAATGAATTTAAATACCTGGGGTCAACCATCCCAAGCAACCAACAGTGCACAAGAGAGGTGAATAAGGGAGTGCAGGCAGGGTGGAGTGGGTGGGGATGAATGTCAGGGGTGATTTGTGACAGAAGATTAGCAGCAAGAGAGAAAGGCAAGGTTTACAAGATGGTAGTGAGACCTGCTATGATGTATGGTTTGGAGATGGTGGCACTGACAAAAAGACAGGAAGCAGAGCTGGAGATGGCCGAGCTGAAGATTTTCATTTGGAGTGACCAGAATGGACAAGATTAGAAATAAGTACATCAGAGGGGCAGCTCAGGTTGAGCATTTTGGAGACAAAGTTAGAGAGAACGATGCAGTATTTCCAGAAACAGACAGATCATACCCTACTATACCACATAGACATGTGGAGAAGTGCTGCCATCTTGAGATGAGTGTGGCTATGAATTAATTAAACAGTGAATTGTTAGTATGTTGTGTTAAGTGGTAAAATCTGAAACCCAACCCTCTTTATCTGTATCAGTATATCATGATCTTGGCAATCAAATTAGCTTGTCTTATCTATTCTGTTCTGACTTTGAATGTCTCTGTGTTCAGACACTTCACTTGAACATCCTGCTTTATTGCTCTGCTGTCAGTTTTCTCTCTTTTTCCCAGGCTTCTTCTAACACAAATGCACACACACTCAGCAGCAGCCTAATGAACCCATGTAGAGTTTGCTGAAACACCTCATTTTTGATTCATTTGGATGCATTACTGATGATGTGGATGGGTCTGAGAGAGAGAGAAAGACCAAGAGGAGAGAGAAAGCAAGAGAGGACTGGGATGCTCTCAGTCGTTTTGATGTCCCTCCACTATGTCATACAACCCAAAGCACATTAATCTGACAGAAAAACCACCAACATGTGATAGAAACTTGAACTTCATGCCATCAACTTGTCTCCTGGGGAGTGGATAATCTAATTAACATGTGGAACTCCTGCTGCATAACTGTGTATGTTAATTTTGTTAATTATTTTGTTGCAAACACATTGGAAATTCTACAAGTTAATGCAGATAATTGAGAAAAAATATCTTGATGAAGCTACATTTTCAATTACTGGCTTAACTACCCTGATGATTTGCCCAATAAGCTGAACTGTTCTGTTTCTTACAGATATTTGAAATGCTGAAATTAGATGAATATATTTGGATTAGATTTTGTTCATGTTTGCTATTTTTTCCTTTCAAACTTCAAATATTCTGCAGCTGAGTGTGAGAGATATTTTGCGAATGCACTTTGTTCTGTCTCTGCAAGTTAAAAAAAAAAAAGCTTGTAAACACAAGTGCCAGATGACAGATAAAATAAAGTTGTTGCATATGGAGGTCTATAATCTTCTCTAGGCATCCAGTGCAAGAAATGTAATAATATGTTTAAGGTGCTCAGACTGTGTTCCTTTGCTGTTAGTTTGAAGTGTGAAGTTTTTAAAACAGATATTTTTTTTAAATCAATTCTCTCTGATAGAGAAAAATGAAACAAGATTGTGGAATGTGACAATAGATGCATTGTAGAAATGTTTATATGAAAACAGGAGGCCTGTGTAAATGAATCATCAGTACCACAGCACAGAAATGATCACTGACAGTTTCTAAGCATGTGTGAAATTAAGCATGATTTAAAATAGTTTTCTTAAATCACCACTGAAGGAGCAATCAACATGAGAAAAATGCAACTTTTTACAGACCTAAAAGGGGAAATTGGGTCATGTGGTAATAAAACAAAGCAAACGAGGTGGAATCCAGGAGAGACAGAGGAAATGCCCGACTGCCATTACCTTGAGCCTACACAGGGATGCAGTCCAACAGTAATGTTTTCCTTAGGAAGAGTCCTATCTTCATGGCAGCCATAATAAGAGCTGTTCAAAGGAAAGGTGCTACAGTGCTTCCTTTATTACCTGTTTTAGCAGAGGATACAGTGGATCATCCTTTACGAAATTCCACAATTCATACAGTAGAGATGCATGATTCACGAAAACAATCAGCATAACTGACACACTGGCACAGATTATGTATATCTGAATTATAAGTGCCTTTTTTTCCATTTGATGGCAGAACTTGCTGACATTTTTACATTTCTTTTTGCATTTTTAACAACAGGCTCTTAAACCCACAGCTGAACTATGAACATTATGCTGCTGTAATAAAATCTGCTTCTCTCCAAGTCAAGATCAGTTATATTTAACTATATAAAAGTGTATATATCTTAGTGCATTAGTTATGTCCGTTGTTGTATTGCAGCATTTGGAATTATCACTAAATACATTTTTACTTCAGGTCAGCTGTTCTAGGTTCCAAGCTGCACCCGTGACCTGCAGGAAACAACAATGTAAGAAAATGTAGGGGTCAAATAAGATGCACATTTTGTGGTCCATCTTCAGGACATTGGAGTTTTAACACAGTCAACATCTCCTGCCACATTATTAAGGAGTCTAGTATAAATGCAGTTGGATTCTCTGCTCTCTGCAGCCTATCAGTCCCTATTAAATCTCCTTCACACCTTTCCTTGACTTCATGACGTTTACCATTGAGGTCCAGGTAAAGTTATTAGGAAAAGGAGGAATGAGGTAATTTTTGGACTATTTGACTGCACACCAGGTGAGCAGAATTCTCCAAATAGCTGACTCCGCCCAACAGGCTCCTGCAGTGTACACCTAACAAAACTGTCATCACAGATTGTCTGCTGAGTTAATGTATCTTTGCTGTCAAACAGAATTAACCTTGTGCCATTGTTTGCATTCTAATCCTCGAGCAGACTTCTGTTTTGGGAACTTTAGGGCTGCTCATTAGCCAGTAAATGGTTTTTTTTTAAAAAAAAAAAAACAACAACAGAAAAAAAAAAACCTTTTTGACATTTATTATGTGTAAATATAGAAGGAAGTAGATGAAATGTGTAATTTCAGGGAGAACAGGGCTTTTCTTGTTTACTTTCTGATTTAGAAGCTCACTTTCTGAATGTTCAAGATTTTGCTGCTGAGAGATGAACCTTCTAAATATAGCTTTAAAGTGAGTTATTGATGATAAGATTGACAGGTTCACCAATTAGCCAGCATGACTTAAAATGTTGGTGACTGGACAACTTCTGTAGAATATGTGGTGCAAAGATAAGAAACGCCTGTGTGGTTGTTAAAAATTCCAACAGCAAGCGCACAAGCATGTTTGTCTGCATTGAGCATATCATGCGTCATAACTTGGTTGACAAAACAACTACGGTGCAGCACATAATCTTTGTTTTATTATCGTTTTGTAAAGTTCAGCAAAAAGAAAATGAAAGAAATGTCTTCAATGATTTATCATTAAACAAGTTTAAAAGAAATCTGAGCTTATACCAACTTGGGGTTTATTTTTGGAAACTAGGCCATCTTTTCCATCAGAGCTGTTAAATTTTAAAAGTAATCACTTAGATCTGTTATTTTGGGACATGAGTCCGAGATGATCAGACAGATTAGAGCCAAAACACAAAGGTAGTGCACTCATAATTTGGGCAAAACAGTTCTGTGCATAGTGTTCTAGGCAAAATGGGTCTAAAGCTATAACTGTAAATAATGTTACAGTTTTTTCTTTGATAAGAACCTAAACACATACACACACACACACACCTTACAGACCAATCTATTCTCTGGAAAATAGTGTCACCAGTTCCTGGAAGATCCCTCAGGCCACAGTGTGAAGATGGTAAGAGGATCTAAAGTTATAGAGACCATCAAAAGTCTTTGTCTTTCCCTCATGAGTGCCAGTAAGAAATATAGATTCTCTGCAGCACCTTTATGTATTTTTCTGTTGGCTGCATGCAGTTTTATTGTTCTATAAACCTTGATATATGATCTTAAAACAGGGAACCTAAGCCTTATATAAAATTTGCAAGTCAGCCTATATACTGGTTTGGGTTATGTTTTTGTATTTGTTCACTGCTTGCTCTCAGATTGAGAGACATACTTTTAAATGGAATTAAAGCCATAAATATCTACACAAAAATGTGAAGGAATGCACAGTTGTTATTATAGCCAGGTCTTTACATACATCAATGATGGGGCTGTGATACTGAAAGTCAGTAAGCATTTTTCAAAAGCCTTCCTTCCTGGCTTTAAATTAACCTTATTTATTCAGTGCTTTTCCAGTCTTACTGACCACAGCACTTAAAGCACACACATATTAATGAAGGCTTTTTAATGCTATGCATACTATGCAGCACTTTTCCTGTCTCACTCAAACACTGATGCTTTGCCTGTGTTGGTGTTTAACATAGTCATATTTTTCTATTAGTTTTCTTTCTAGTTTGCTCTTTGTTTGTAAAAATATGTCACTCAACTGCTCATAGTAGTATCCTGTGTATATTGAATTTGATTTCTAGTACAGGCCCCTGAACAGTCGCTGTGGTGTTTTCAACTCACGCTGTGTCTTCTCTTATTCAGGCGTGTAAGAAAAGGATGCAGTCTTTATAGATAATTTTAGTTACAGCTCTACGAAGCACAAAGCATTAGAAGACGCAGTAACAAGTAGAACTGGACCCAGTCTGGTATGAACTGATAACTCTAGACTCTGCTGCATTAACTGGGGTGAGACTTTTAACGACACAGCTTCAATACAAAACCTCCTCCTGAGGGTAACAACATTGTAAATATTGGTAAATCTAACAGATCATCATTTTGCAAAGATGACATGGACCACGTCTCCCACACAAAGCCAAAAGCAAAGTAAAGGCAGAGCATAATAAGGTAGTTAAATTCTGCAGTATACAGCTCAGGTTGGGTTGTGAATTTAACAGTGGCCAGTATCCCCGGGGCAGCCCCAACTTAAGTATGCTACAGGACGACATTAGTATCTCTTTCCAGTGGTGGAGAATGCCAGTGGCCAAAGTCCAATAACAAGATGCCTCTCGTTACTCCCAATTCAACACGTGGACTGTGTGCACTGGGCCATTAGCCAAATCCTTCAGCAGCACCTCACTTCTATACTAACAGTACTGTAGCTTCTGCTGTTGCTTCATTTTAGTAGTAGATCTAAATGTATAAATAAACTATTGCTACATTCCTTAACACTAGACACTTGCCTTCAACAAAACAGATGAAAAAGAAACTGGCATTTAGAAATAATTTGGTTTAGTTTGTACAGCTTGAAAAACAGAATTGCGAATTGTCTGTGTTTTAGTCTGATTTAAAACTGAATGAGTTTTCTTATGGGATGGTGTTCATCCTCTTGATATCAGCTTGTTGACATGCCGTAAAACACTGAACATCCTGCACACAGAAACCACAGGTAGATGCATGCAGGCATAAATTCAGTGCCTTATCTTAACAAGCTCAGTGATGGACATACATGCATATCTCTCTCTCATACACACATTCTCAGTGAAGTTGAGCTGTATCCTCCCATAATGTTTGACAGTTCATTAAATCTCTGTGTTAATACCGAATGCCTGGGCAGGCCAAGGTTAATGAGGCCATTCAGGCTGCAATAAAGGTTTGACTACAGGCTGATAGACGCCATAAAAGAAGCTATTTGGTCCTCTATCACACTAAAGTCGTAATGTCTGATACTGTGCTGCAGAGCAGACATAACAACACAATGAATGTTTTTCATTGTGCCCAGGAAGGAAACAAATTACCCTCATTAGACCAACATTTAAGTTTGGATTAGGGTAACACTATTCATGTTTTAAGCTTGCCTGACATTTTTATCTAACTCAAAGGGAGTGAAAGATGGAGGGATAGCAGTTTTCGCTCATGTTTTGGATTCTATACTTGTACTTACAACAGTGTAGGTAGCTTTACTTGTCTAAGTCTGCATTTCTTGAATTCGCTTGTGAAACCACATCATGAAATCCTGTTTATTTGGATTTCAGCATTATGTACAAAGGAAAATAGTGCTGCTTAAGAAATGAGTGGATGCAGAAAGCCACATGGTGTCCACAGGTTCAGCTTACACTCATTGCCATTGTCTGTTCTGTAATGAAGGTATGCAATGCCTGTTTGTATTTGATATGAGCCAATCAGCAACACTGCAAAAGTGTAAATCACCTATGAGTATTTTTTATGATTTGCATTTTTTTGTTTGATCATATAAGGAAACAGAAAACATGAGCACTGGTTTATCAGCTCTTCACACCTGAGCCTTAGTACAGCATGGTATGAAGGATTTCTGCCAAACCACAAAGCATGGTTTGAATAGGAGAGAGTGCCTTTGCCAGCCTGAGTCTATAGCTGCACAGGTTGGACACAGGAAGCAGTTTAACATGTTTCAAAATACCTTTTCCCTTAAATTTACCATGCACAGCAAGCTTCTAAAGGTAGAAAAAGGGTTATGTCTGCACATTTCCATGGTCAAATACAAAAACACTTAAAATTTTATTATTATGTATGGTGATTGTCTGCATGGCTCAACCTGAGTTTTTATTTACAAGCTTGTAAGTAAAAAAATATCATCAGAATAACTCAAAGTACATATTTAATATGTGTACATACACAGCACACCATGCATTGTTGTGAAATGAAACCACACCAGGGTAAGAATATATAGAAAGTCAAGCTACTTAGCTTCAGTGCTTCTTTTTTAGACACCTGTATTTCTGACATTTCACACTTCATTTTAAATAGATTTTGTACATTCTACCCTGGAGATGATGTTAACTGATCAAATCAAACCAAGAGACTCTGAGCTGTAAGGCTTTTATGGGGTGTTTATGATTGACAGGAACTTCATGAGGTGCTTGAGTTTTGAAATGTTTCTACTGGAACTCAAACACAGAAATCCTGCACTAGCAGCAGAATTTGTTGCTAAGATGTGGAAGAAACTTCATCACAACGGGACCAAACTACAGCATTTCAAAAATAATGTATTGTTTATATGTCTACAAAATGCCTGCGTGTTGACTGGTGACTAAACCTGTGATACACACCATTCCAGTTTTTGGCAGATCCTGACAGTATGCATTATTCAACATTTAGGCACCACCTCGGGGTGTATCCTGGGAATACAGCACTGTCAATCAGTCAGATAGCTGCAGGTAGAAATCAGCATAGTCATGCACAGGACCAAATTATAGCCAAACAGTCACCATAAAATGCTGTATACAGGCACTGAAAATACATTACAGTTTATCCCCACACACATGCATGTCTGCACACTGAAAACATGGCGAAAAGGTAAGGACTGGTCCAGGTTCAAGTGCCCCTGTAAAACCACGGCAAAAATTTATTATTCAGTGATCAAATAATCTGACTTAATCTGACCAACAAAACTCCCCAGAAAGCCACAAATGATATCCACAGGCTAACAATAAGTGTGTGAGCCATCAGCCAGAGATGCAGTGTGAGCAAATGTGTTGAAGCCACCGAGGGATATCTTGGTGTCTGAGTTGTTCAGTATAATGATGATAGTTTGCCCAACAGAGAAAGATTCAGAACAAGGATTACATAAAAGCTCTGGTATCACCAGCATGCACTTTGTAGTGTTACTAAATGATCTCAGCAGAGAGGACAATTTCCCAAAAGCAGTATGTACCTACACAGATCTAGTATTTGAAAAACATGTACAAAGTTGCTGGCTTAAGTAGAGCCACTGGAAGAAACAAGAGAATATGCTGATGACTCACCTATTCTTTAAGTGGAGCAGAGTAACATATGTAAAAGTTGTTTTTAAACTCCAATCTAAAGAATTTATCCTGGGGGAAACACAACTGTGCTAAGCCAAATTCATGACCACCTGTTTATTAGTTGATTAGATATTGTTCATAGTCTAGAAGCCTGAATGTGCTCAGTAAACTGAGTTTTAACAAACGTGTCAGGACCTAATCAGACCAACAAACCAGAAAACAAGTAAAACAGTGTAGTTAAATTCTCTACTTGTAAAATAATTAACCAGTTCTGGGTCCCTTCAGGTCCCATAAGCAAAAAAGAAAGCAGCACAAATAGTCAAAAACGGTCCAAATTCAGATCATTGCAGCTGTTCTTCCAGCTGTTCATCCAGCTGCAATGATCAATCAAGCGTAGCACCCAGCCGACGTTAGCAGTTAGCTAGTTCTAAAGATGGTATGTCATGTTCTGTCTGAGGTATTTCTAAAAACAAACAAACAAACAAACATAAATGAATAAAACATAGATGGCTGCTATAACTCTTTGCATAAACAAAGATAAAAAACTAGATACCAGAGAAGCTTTAGAAGATTAGTGAAGTTGGCCTAGTCGACATATAATGTTGTACAGGTATTGTTAGGCTAACATTTTCACAGCAGTATAGGCAATTTCTTTTTAAAGATTTAGGGTGAAGGTGGATGTAGTAGATGAAGTACATGTTGAAGTTCAAACAGTGAGGGAAAACATCTGCAAGTGCCCAATGGGAAGAGACCATCATAAAGGGAAACATAAAACTATAGTCAAGAGAGTTCCTGAGGTTTAAATTATTTTACTGCCATCAAGTTCATCCTAAACTTAAAGTCCAAGTTGGCCCAGTGATTTACCTTTTCAGAAGCATTAATATTAATGTCCATGACATAACTCAAGTAAAAAAGTAAGTAAAATGTTATTTATATAGCACCTTTCAAGATAAATGTCACAAAGTCCTTCACAACAAAAAATGGTAAAAAAAAAAATAAGAAGAAAAGGTTACACAAAAACAAGTTTAAAAAGATGCCAAGTCCACAGATCTCAGGCTCAATGGGAGAAAGTTCCAGAGTCTGGAAGCCTCTGTGGCAAAAGTTCTGTCTCCTTTAGTTCTCAGCCTTGTATGATGCACAGCCAGCACACCCTGATCACAAGACCTCAGGGACCTGTTGGGGATGTATGGATGTAAGAGTTCAGTTATGTATACTGGTGTTTGACTGGTATACATCAATTTTAGTGACACAATTATTCAAAAATTAAGGGAGGCAGCACTGCAACAGGTTGAAAAGACCAGAGCCTCACTGGAGATTGGAGTTAGCAGCAGAAATATCAAAGGGTCATTGCATTCATGAGGATCATGGTGGATCTTTGGATGTGTTTGTGAGTGTCTAAGATAGTGAGCCACTGAGAAAGTTTTACACTAGAGAGCTGTGTGTGTTACATCAGATGTATGCATTCTAGACAGTAGCACATAAGAAGTCTCTGACATTTTTAGAGGGTGTTCATAGGTTTTCCTTTTGAATAAAGTAACTAGTAAGAATTAAAAAGATTGTATATAATTTAATTTGACCTTGTTATCACAGGTCACTGACACTCAAATAAAAAAGTATTGGATTCTATCATTTAGCTGATTTAATAAGCTCAGTGTGGCCAGGAAAATTAACTGCTATTCACCTTCATTTTATATTAGATGCATGCTTCAGGGGTTTAACATATATTTTATTACATTACAAGAAGAAATAGTTTATTCTAGTTTATTTATGTGCTATTTTGTTTTTTAAAGAAAAGTGCTAAACAATAATTCAATTCAATTCGATTTTATGTGTATAGTGCCAAATCACAACAACAGTCGCCTCAAGGCATTTTATATTGTAAGGTAAAGACCCTACAATAATACAGAGAAAACCCAACAATCAGACAATCCCCTATGAGCAAGCACTTGGCGACAGTGGGAAGGAAAAACTTCCTTTTAACAGAAAGAAACCTCCGGCAGAAAAAGGCTCAGGGAGGGGCAGCCATCTGCTGCGACCTGTTGGGGGTGAGGGGAGGAAGACAGGACAAAAGACACACTGTGGAAGAGAGCGAGAGATTAATAATAATAACTCATGATTAATGCAGATCACTGCTCTGCTTTCAAACTAAAATGTAACCAAGTATCTGAAATGGAGAATGCAGAGAGCAGTTGGGTTTTATTCAGCCTCCTCACTGCTTCATGCACTAACATTATGTTCTGCAAAGCTTTGGACCTGGTAAATTGAACTTTAATGCCCAAATAAATATTTCCAGGGCATGAGGTCATGGCTATTAACCTGATCTCTGGACCCCGGTTTCACCAACGATTTAATAGAACAGAGAAGTGGTGTCAGCTGTGCTACAAAAGAGAATGAAGGACAGATTATGTTCCATATAGAATTGTCTTTTACATTCTTGCAAAAAGAACTTAATTGCAGAGATGACCAGGTCAAATCATGAAATGGCATAGATTAGTTTGCTTAATATCTATGCATGTTCTTCTATTCAAGTCATGTTTATTGCCCAAAAGCTGTCTTTAATTCTACCCTTTTCATGTCCCATTGCTTAATGTATGTTGACATAAGCAACAACATATGCCTGTCATAGTTTGGGGTGTAGAACTCCCCAATTCTTGTTCTTAGTAATGTTGATCTTTGTTTGTCCAAAACATGAGGGATGTAGTCTAGCAGGTTTGGAGCCTGAAAGACAGGGTTAACTTAGAGGGTTGAAAGTTGCTCGTGTAATGTCGCCCTATAAAAGATTCCTGTTTTCGAAAGCCAGGGGTGCAAAACAGAATCTATGGAGACCAAAATTAAGCTCCATTGATGATGCCTGAATCTCCTAAGAAAACCTAGATTGAGCTCTCTCGTGTTGGGTGTGAAATATGATTGTGTTTGCCTGTATTAATCAACTGAGGTTTCTCTACTGGCCATCATACAATGTTAAACTAAGAAAAAAATTATCTTAATAAGAACATAAAATGTTTGTAACAACGGGAAATTGTATATTAGATAAAGTTCTGTTTGCTTAGTAAGTGCTCTGCCATAGTACTGGATGTTGGTTACCTTTACATTTCTAGTTATTTCCTGTTTTATTTTGTAACATCTGGTCTACTTGCACTTCTGTCAGTTTCACTTCCTGCATTTGTTAGTTCCCCTCACACCTCTTTCTAATCACTTAATCACCCTCTTCAATATATGTACACTCACCGGCCACTTCCAAATCAGAGAATCAGAAAGCTTTTACAGATGCCAGATAAAATGATATGTTTAAGTGCATAGTATAAAAACATTTATGGAGCTGTCTTTGTTTGTTGAGTGAGATTATTGCATAAAAAAGTAAATAAATAAATAAAAACTGTTAGTGAATCTGGTAGTGCTGGATTTCATGGATCGGTAACGTCTACCAGAAGGCAGCAGTTCAGACAGATGGTGACCTGGGTAAGAGCAGTCTTTGATGATGTTTTGGACTCTGGAGAGAATGCGGCCGTTTGCAATGTCTGTGAAGGAATGAAGAGAACAGCTGATCATATTTTCTGCAGTCTTTGTGATTCTGTGGAGGGCCTTTTTGTCTGCTACTGAGCACCCTGTGTACCACACTGTAATGCAGTAAGTCAGTAGGCTCTCAATGGTGGCTCTGTAGAAGGACACCAGCAGCATTTGACTCAGATTATTCTTCCTGAGTATCCCCAGGAAATGCAGGCCCTGCTGGGCTTTCTTGATGATGGCTGACGTGTTATTGGACTAAGAGAGAGTGTCGGACACATGGATGCTGAGAAATTTAAAGGGCTTTACTCTCTCCATACACTGTTCTTTGATAAAAAGTGACTGGGGGTTTGTGCTGTCTTTCTTAAAGTCTATGATGAGTTCTTTGTTTTTAGGGGTTGTTTAGTATCAGGTTTTTTACTGAGCACCACTCTGACAGTTTTTGCACCTCCTAGCTGTAGGTGGGCTCGTCTCCACCTAAGATAAGTCCCATGACAGTGGTGTTGTCAGCAAATTTAATGATGTGGTTAGTGGGGAATACTTGTGAACAGTCATAGGTGTACAGTGAGTAGAGAAGAGGGCTCAGCACACAGCCCTGTGGTAAGCCAGTGCTGAGTGTGATGGTGGAGGAGAAGTGGGAGCTGATCCTGACGGTCTGTGGACAGTTTGTCAGGAAGTCCTTTATCCATCTGCATGTCAGTGAAGGGAGACCCAGGACTTCATTAGTACCCCTTTCCAGTACCAGATTGAACCCCTTTTACCATCAGAATGGTCTTAATTCTTCATGGCACAGATTCAACACAGTGCTAGAAACATTCCTCAGAGAATTTGGTCCATATTGACATGATAGCATCACACAGTTGCTACAGACCTATCAGCTGCACATGCATGATGTGAAACTCCTGTTCCACCACATACCAAAGATGCTCTATTGGATTAAATTCTGATCACTGTGGAGGCAATTTGAGTACAGTGAACTCACCATCATGTTCAAGAAACCAGTTTGAGATGTTTTGAGCTTTGTGACATGGTCCGTTATCCTGCTGGAAGCAGCTATGGATCCACACTTTCATGTTGTTTATGCCAAATTCTGAGTGTGGTCTTCTGCTGCTGTAGCCCATCAGCTTCAAAATTCAGCATGTGCATTCAGAGATGCTCTTCTGCATGCCTTGGATGTAACATCTAGCCATTCTCCTCTGAACTCTGTCATTCAATAAGGGATTTTCTTCCAGAGAACTGCTGCTCCCTGAATAGTTTTCCTTTTTGGACCACTCTCTATAAAACCTAGAGATGGTTGTGTGGGGAAATCCCAGTAGTTGAGCAGTTTCTGAAATACTCAGACCAGCTGGTCTGGCACCAACAACTATGCCACGTTCAAAATTATTTAAATCATCTCTGTTCCCTGTTCTGATGCTCGGTTTGAACTTTAGCAGCTCACCTTCACTTTGTCTACATGCCTAAATTCACTGAGGTGCTGCCATTTCATTGGCTGATTAGATATTTGCATTAATGAGCAACTGAACAGGTGTAATTTTTTTTTTTTTTTTTTTTTTTTTTTCTTTTAAGCCTGTCTTGTCTGGCAGCTCTTGCAATCAGAATCAGGATGTGAATGCACTGTTGTGTCAAACATATTTGCTGTTCCAAGATGAGCTCTATAGCCTCTTTATAGGCTCCTCTTGTTTGTATTTTCCTTTTTCTTTTCTTTATTTATTTATTCATGCCTATTATTATTCAAGAGTACATGTGTACTATGCCAATACCGGAGTTGACTGGCAGGAGGAAAAAGAGTAAGGAAAAAGGGGGAGAAAATAGGTGAAAGGATAAGAATAAGAGAACAGAGCACAGGTGTACCTAATGAAGTCCCCTGTTTCCCTCTGTGACTTACAAACATCAACAGTTTCATGTGTATTCTAGTATCCCTTGTTTAATACCTTTACTCATTGCCACGTCGGCTGATCACTTGTGTATGACCTTAGCCTGAATTTTAAGGTTTGGATCTGAGATTTTTAGTTTTGGCTGTTGTCCAGTGTTTGGGTCCCTTTGTCACTGAATCATCACAGATATCAGGTTCCTTTGGTCAGAACAGAACTATATTTCAGTCAATATACAATAAACCTTTAATGCAGTTCACTATATATTATACAATGATAGTCTTTTTTTCCTCTACCACTTTTTCACTTCCATGTCCTCAGGCTTGTCTCAGTATTTTTAACCTGAGCTAACCTAACAAGGGAAAAGCCTGGTGACTCATTGTGTGTGTGTGTGTGTGTGTGGGCAAAATCCCACAAATCTGTCTCAGTGAATTGGTGCAGGTACAAATTAATAAGTGAGTGTTTGAGCCAGAGACAAAGAGGATGCTTGACTGAATCAAAGTCCTACAGTCTTTCACAGCCAGAAACAGGAGGGTTTCCACCATTACAACTAGAACACTTATTATTATGAAATTTAAGGTGTGAGGCGTCGGGTAGGTGCGGGGATATTCTCAAGCTCTCTAGCTGAGCACTGCTGTTTTAGAGTTTTGGGACTCATCACTTTGCTAACCTTGAAAACTGAGCTTTGTAACATTTGGATTAACTTCTTAAAGGTTGTATTTACCGAAAACATGCAATTTTCCCAATCAAGTAACCCTGGAAATGACACTCACGTGTATATGTGCCCCTGTGCACATTTATGAGACAAAACCTCTCAGGGTGTTGCTCAGAATTTCTAAAAAAAAAAGAAAAAAAAAAACCCCACATACCATGGTCTGCCACCCTGCCAACACCAGTATTCACCTGGGTAGGTTATTTTCCCTAAAGCATCCTTAAAATGTGGGAATATTGCAGATGACTCACCCCTTTCTGCTAAATTTACTTGCTCATACAACTTAACTGCATTCTCAGTTATTTTTTTAAGGAAAAACATTACATCTCTCCAACAAAATACCTGACAATTAAACGTACTGATGAGATTGGTGGAGTGGCAGATGTTCTCTCTCTTGTGGAACAAATTTGTAATACATCAACAACAAAACAAATGTAATCTGGGAGAAAATACACTTCCCTCTAAATATAACTGAGAATGCACTGTAACCGTATGGGAACATAATCTTTTGGAGACATGGGTGAATGACCCTGAGTCTGCCATGTTTGTTCTTAATGACAGTTTCTCAGTGTCCCACCTGTTCCTTGTAGTAACTACAGCAATGTGATCTTGCAGATGGAAAAAAAGCACAAGTGAGCACATATAAATGCAGATTAATATTCCCACAGCATGTCTGTATACCGAGATTTAGATAAGTGGTATAAATGCAACCTTTCTTTCACTCGCTCTTATCTCTACCACTGAGCCCTCTCCTCTTCTTTCTGTCCCCTTAATCAGATTGATTGCCCTGCAGACCTTCGTGAAACGGCATCTCAGCACTATGGCACAAACTGCACTCTTATTTTCTGTTAGTGTTTGTCTCTCCCTCTTCTCCATCAACACTGGAGACACCCACACAGTTAAATAATCAAAGTGTCTTTGTCAGCATTTTGTTGTTTGAGAGTCGGTGTCGGGGACAAAGCACATTTCAGCAAGTGCAAACTGAACCACTGGGTCATTTCCAGCTGAGACACTGAAATTATTGATGACATTTCAAATGTATTTTACTGCAAAAAGACGTGTTAGCAATGAGTCAGAATCTGTAATTCATGTTCATAATCCACACATCTTTTACAAACTAAATGCAATTTTACTTTGCTGTTGACACTTCAGTGTTATGCTCTTAATCAATTTTTTCATTGTGAAATATTATCCTCTTTACCTGATACCCTGTAGACGGATTTTATTTCTTGCTGTTACAGGACATGTAGGTCAAGCGCTCCTGTAAAGCTGTTCAGCTCCACTGGGACCTGATTCGGCTTGGGGATAAGAAAGTGATGATTAAAGGCTGCAGCAGGTTTAATCCTTTGATTGGAGGTTTGACCATGTGGATGAGATCCACATGATTCCCAAAGGACCAATAATCACTGAATAAAGAACTCCGTGGGGGCCTTTGAAGAGATCAATCTTGATAGTTAAACCTCAGCTGATTGGAGGACTAGTCTATCAGTCACACTGAGCTCATCTAAGGTCAATATTTTACAGATTTTCTCTCAACCTTTAAGACCACAACAGTCAGCAGTACTCAAAGGTTTTATAGAGAAAGGAATGAAGAATATAACAGTCATCTGAAAGCATTCAGTGTCTATTACATATTATTAGAGTTTGTTGCAGGATGGAATAATTTTACCCCAACACTCACTTTTACACCTTTCCTGCACTATTCATTATGAAGGACAAATACAAAAAAGGTGTTTTGATATACCAAAACCTCTAAGAATACTCTGTATCCATTTTTCTTTCTTTCCTTTATTTGCATTTTTGCCCTTAATAATTAGAAAATGTTAATAGACACAGGAAGGGTGCAAAAAGAGCAGAGCGATGATATTCACTTAAGGTGTGGGCTGGCTGGGAATCTAACCAGGGACTCACCGGTCATGGCAAGTAATTTGCTTAGTTGGATTG
>VUQS01030282.1:43820-53848 GCA_015108495.1 Heterochromis multidens | reverse complement strand
AACAAGGTGTTCGTTATGGACAAACTGTGGTTTGCACAGAAGTCCAATAACAAAACACCACTCGGGTTCAGATCAGGCAGGCCGTTCCTCCCAATCACGCCCCTCCAGGTCTCTCTGTCGTTGCCCACATGAGCGTTGAAGTCCCCCAGTAAGACAACAGAGTCTCTAGGTGGAGCACTTTCCAGTACCCCACCCAGAGACTCCAAGAAGGCCGGGTACTCTGAACTGTCATTCGGCGCATAAGCGCAGACGACAGTCAGGACCCGTTCCCCTACCCGAAGGCGCAGGGAACCAACCCTCTCATCCACTGGGCGAAACTCCAACGTACAGGCAGCAAGCCGAGGGGATACCAAGATACGCACCCCAGCCCGCCGCCTCTCACCGAGGGCCACTCCAGAGTGGAACAGAGTCCAGCCCCTCTCCAGGAGACTGGTTCCAGAGCCCAAGCTGTGCGTTGAGGTGAGCCCGACTATATCTAGTCGGTACCTCTCGACCTCACACACTGTTTAAAACCCGACTTGTCAAATATTTTTTGGTGATGTGTGATTTGTTATCGGGTACGGAGAAAAGTGACTGTGCATAACACATTCAAACAGCGTAACATCACTGTAAGCTGATGAGAGGTGACTTCAAGTTTAAATGTATTTTACAAACTAAACCATTAACTATCCCATTGTAACTTATCTTCATTTACAAAACTGATGAAACTGTTAACAAAACCCTGTTTATTTTTTATTTATTAATCATAAATAAATATGATTCTGATTCTGATATTTAACACTGTTTACAGATTTGTGGTATTCATATTTTTAATTCATTCATTTTTATCCATTACATTATATTTTACTTACATTTTCTCCTTTTAGAACTGGATTTTTTCATATTTGACTTGCATACATCTGCATTACTACTTAATTTATTTATTTATTAGTAGGTTTTTTTTTCTAATTTCCACCAAAAGTCTCTCTTTTATTTATATTACAAACCATATGTAAAGATCATAATTAGCTCTTTAAGTAACCAAGTGGGGTCATTTATTATTTATAGTTGCCTTGTTTTCTTACAGGAACTGGCTCATTGTTGTGGCAAGAATAATGGAAGGTTGTACTGGGTCAGGGAATATATGTATGCTAACATTACAGGCTTTGATTTTATTGTATTTTTTCACTTCTACTTATTACATTCTAACATTTTGCAGTGAGCCATGGCAAACCGTCCCAGAGTAGCAAAATATACTGCTGCAGAAGCCTTGAGGTTAACCCTAACTGTTACTGCATAAAAACTATTGAAAATCATAATTATTACGTTGGAATGTTTTTGAATCTCATAGATAAAGGAAAGAGAATAGATGTCATAAATCATTTTGAGGGCCACGTGGGATCACTTCAGGGTTAAAAGCCTGATTTTATATTTCTTTTTTTCCCCTCTTTTCTCAGAAACACTGTTATTTGGTTAAGAAAAAAAGACCTACATGGACTAAACACTGTTTAGACTGCATAAACTCAATGCATACAGTATTCATGGGGAAAAGCAATCAAAGTTATTCTAAAATCTTGGACCAACCTGACACTGACATGGAACCCAGTGGTAGACAAAGCAGACACTTCAAAACCAAGACCAGTTTCTTAAGTGGACATCTGCATGGTTTCTATCTTCAGCTGTGGTTCATCTGCCTCCAAGGAGACCTCACTTACTGTGTACAGTAGCGCTTTATAGCCTGTTGCGTGACTTTAGCACAATTTGGCAGGGACTGTATGAGACCTCCCGAGGCCTTTAGAAAATATGGTCCTTTCACTGCCTACAGAGGACACACTCTGCAACAATTCTTCTTTCCAAGTTCAATCAACATGCTTTGTATAATTTTTGGGTGCAGATGGCCGCAGGACCACTGCTACGGGACATATATGGTCACAGACAGTATCACTTTCATTCAGAGTCCCCTGGCTGTGACTTTTATGGGCTTCTTGTTAGTAATTGTGGAAAGACAGAAAGGAGATCTTTCCCTCTCTGGGGACATGCAAACAAGGGACATGAAGAAATGAGGTTGTATTTACATTGCAGCAAAATGTGCGCAAAGTCTTATCTCACAGCTTTTTTGTGCATTCAAAGTGCATTCAGTGGTACCAGGTTACATCCTGAGGTACTCAACCAACATTAGCCTAAACTCTACTTGTCAGTGTTGCCATGACAGAAGGTAAATATGATAACTGTCAGACTCCTTGCAGCTGCAAAAGCTTGGCTGAGCAATGTTAGTATGGAGACCAGTAAAATATTGAAAGAAGGCCTAATGGTCCGTTTGGTTTGTATTTGGGGAGACAAATCTGTCAACTAATAGGCTACTGAAACAAAAATGTGTCTGAATGACACATTGTCTGATTTGAAGGGGTTATATGGATACTTTGGTAAATGTGCTCATCTGCTTTCTTGCCAAGAGTTAGATGAAGCTCTCATATGAACCTGTATGGTTCATATGAGAGCTTCTATGCTCAGTATTTCGAATGGAAACAGCTAGCCTGGCGTGTGTGTTGAATAGTGAGCTTTAAATGTGCTGGTAGAAGGATTGTGTTACCTTTGGAGCCAGGCTAGCTGTTTGCCCCCTGCTTCCACGTTTATGATATATCTATGCTTATATTTTAAGCTAACTAGCTGCTGGCAGTAGCCTCATACATGTCTGGGAGAAGTATCCCTATTCTCATCTAACATTCAGCAAGAAAATGAAATAAAGGAGCCAGACCTTGATCTCCACACAGTGGAGGTGGTAATGGCTGGCAGCTCATGACCTCACTGAAATATATATATGTGCTACTGTCTGACAATTGATTGGATGAATGTAAATATTTGAGTGCAGGACTGCTGCCTGCTGGGAAGCCAAGCCCAGAAATCCACCTCCATAAGTGAATTTGGGAGTTGCTCTGAGCCCTGTGGAGAAGCCAAGGCTATAACTGTGGGGAAGCAAAACCCCATACACACTATTGTTACACTATCAGTTCACAGCCACAGGGGAGGCACAAGGCATCAGTAGGGTGTGGTGGGGGGATCTGGTCTTTTATTACAAACCGCTCTGGGCATAGTATTTGTAAAAGCTGATGTAAAGCAAGACATGGGAGAAAGGAGCTCTGCAGATAGTGCTGCTCTGCGTTAACACAAGCTGGAGCCCAGTGGGTAATAACATAAGCCATATTGCAACTGGGGGAACAGGGGTGTAGAGAAAATAGCCAACCTAGTACTACAGCTACCTTTACACCTCACTACTCACACACTGACACAGCCACAAAGACACTGCAGGCAGGCAGGCAGGCATAAAGGAATGCCCACATGTATGCACATCTGGTTACCAAGTCTATTGCATCTGAAGGTGTCGGTTTCACCCGACATCTGAAACAAACAATCAAAAACAGTTCCTCTCCAAAGTCCAAAAAATGGACTGCCACATAAAGCTGAAACATAATATGAAATTCGTCAAACATGAGTGAACACCAAATATGGCTTCTTGGCAGTATAATAGGCTGCAGAAATGTGTGATTAAAAGAAAATAAAAATTGTGAACCTTTTTAAGCTATAGAACTTCCCAGAAATCAAAGTCAAGAAGCAGGTTTAGTTAAAGTGGATATATTACGCTTCTCTTTATTTTCTGTCATATATACTGTAACAGTTGGTGGATGCTTAGATGAAACAAGGCCACACCACAAGTTATCCCTGTGAGCCAAAAGCTCAGGCTTCAGACTGCTCTAAACACTCAGTTTCAGACAGTTTTTTCAATCATGTCAGAAAGAATGGATATCCTAATATAGTCACCTCAGGCAACCAATCCAAAGAAAGTTGGCTTAAAGGGACGTAGAATGGAGCTAAAAAGGCTTGTTTAGATCCTGTAAGGATTATTCTGAACTGTGAATAATGCAAAACTATTCTAGTAGAGTTCAGAAATAAAAATATAGTGTTGGAAATAACATAAAAGACTTCCAGTCCTATAGAGGGCTACAGAAAATTTGGCTTTCTATCTTGACTTCTGTAAATAATCTCCTGCCAACTTTATGAGCTTCCTCACTCATTTTGGTTCACACTGACTCAAGTTTATTTTGAATGTCTTTGTCATACTATATTGCAAAATCAAGGATAAAGGCCAATGAACGCGTGGTATGAAACTACACGCTTATTGGATGATGTGTTGTCGATTACAAGTCATTAGACAATGAATGAGCGGTTTCACAGTCAGACCCGCCCTTTCTCATTTTTGCTACCAAGATGGCGATGTTGAAATGCTCATCTGGAATGGGTGACATCACAGTAGCTACGTCAACCTTTTATACTGTCTGTGGGTGGGATTTACTCAGCTAGCATTAGTTAAAGCTGAAATGAACTGCTTTTTCCTCATCGTGAGTAATTTAGTTTGTAATTCATTGACATAAGGCTCAAGCTAACCTTGGAATGAGAAGACTGGTAAAACTAGTGCTCTAGCACAGCATGGTAATGTTGCAGTTCCTGACTGATTAAGTACAGTTAAGTGGCATGTTTGAACCAAAAAGTTAAATGTGTTAGTCAGAAAACATTTATTGTGAGTAATGTATCTAATGTAATTTCACAATATTACCATTAATATGTAAACTGTCTTCATAACTAGTAGTTTCTTGATAAATTTTAAAAAATGTTTTGATCTCTTCAGCACAACAAAGCTGCTAAAACCCAGTGTACTCACCACTCAAAGACCTGCTTAATTATTAATTATGCTCTGTATAGCATTAAGTAACCAAAGATCAAACAATGTCTTCTCTTGGGCCATAAAACAGACAAACGTACCTGTACTTGAACCTGCTAAATGACTCTTGTAAGCTATGTGGTTACAAAACAGTTGTCACGCCTCTGTTTTTCCACATAATCTGATTGAAAGGAAAACCTGCGACAAAGGGGGTGGTGGAATACACACAACCAGAATGAAATGAAAGTATTTTGTGTTTGCATGACCTGACTACGATTTCCTTGGAGAGAGCTTTATTTGACTTAAGCGTGCTGGTAGGAGGGTGGGAGACGTAGGTTGGCTTTGTGTTTTCAAATTCAATTGTCCACTATACAGTCAGGGAGGCTAAGCTTCCTGTGGTTTGTAGTAATAAACCTAAACTCGGGTTACAGCCAAGGTGCAAAGGAGAGCAAATGGTCAGAAAAAAAAAACAAAGTAATATGTAGGGTTAGGGACATAAGCTACAAGACACTGGGAGATTTAGACAGAGAGTCAGAAAGTTTAAACCTCAGAAATCTCTCCCTTCGTCTAAGCTAAGCTCTGGCCTGGCGGAAAAACGGCTTCTGTCAACTAACTGTGGATCTTCCAGGACCTTACAGACCTCCTTGCCTCTTCAAAGAGAGTGAAATTGGGGTCTTTTAGTCTTGGTGGTTTACAACAAATTCTCTGGTCCAGCCCCAAAATTAAGATCAGCTTGGCGAAGAAAAATAAGCAGTGAAATTACTACACAGGGGCCCAGATTATTTATACAAAATAATGAATTTGTTTCTATACATGCCAATCATCTCACCCAGAAGGGAGTTTATTAATTTTTTTCTGCAGTGCTGCAGTCAAACATGCGTCTTGTCCATGAAAATGTTTGAGGCATGTGGAAAGCTTACACCCAGTCCATGTTGATACAATGTGATTAGTTTATTATAGAAGTCGATGGCCTGAGTACATGGCTGTTTGCTTCCATGTTGCAGTGGTAGCATCTGGTGGGGCGTTCTGACATGGCGAATGATGACACGGCTGTGGAATGTGAGACGGAGAGGCAGTGTGTGGCAGGAGATATACCACACGGGATGGAAGTGCCGTGAACATGGGGAATTATGGGTGGCAGGACGATGAATGAAGTCACTCATCCTTCTATTTTGTTTCTCTGAGGCAGCAGTACCCCTGCTGCCGGCCTGCCCTCAGCCTTTGTGCTTATTGCCACAGTAACCTGAGGCCGGGATGAAAGCAAGCCCCACAGCATGAAGACTTTTCCTTTCGAGGGTGAAGAGCACCCATCTCCTGCTTTCTTTAGGACTTGTACACATGGTGCTGTGTTTTTGAAAATAACAATCATTTAGGTTTAAATTAGATTGACAGGGTATCAAATATGAGGAAACTCAATTACAGAGCTATTACGAGCTGAACTGACTTACATGCATCCGAGGCCAGGGGTTCACGCCAAACAAAGATAGAGGTCTCCTGTTCACCCTGGGCCTGTTCTTATTAGGTTATGTGGAGCCTGATGTTATTATACGCATATGCAACAAACATGCTGCTCCTGAGGATGTGGGCAAGTATATGTGTTGACAAAATCTATAGAAATTCCTGAAAGGAGTTTACTCCAAAAAACCTTTTTACTCTACTCTTTCACACTGTGACCATTCAGGTGGTTTGCTTTCTTCCAACAGGCCTGCACAGAGAATCAAGAAATGTAGATTGGGGTGGCTGTAGCTCAGGAGGTAGAGCAGGTCATCTACTAATTGGAAGGTTGGTGGTTCAACCCCTGGCTGCTCTAGTCTGCATGCAATGTACTAACCACAAGTTGCACTCTGTTGCATCCATCAGAGTGTGAATGTTAGCTAGAAAGCACTTAAGTGTAGTTAAAAGGTGCTTGTGTGAATGGGTGAATGAGGCATGTTGTATAAAGTGCTTTGAGTGCTCTGGGAGAGTAAAAAAGTGCTATATAAGAATCAGTCCATTTACCATTAGATGATGGGGGTGTCTTTGTGACCCAAAGGACACAGGGGGTTGCATAGTTCAAGAGATCAGGCCTGAAATTGGATGCAACCTGATGCCTGATGAAATGTCAAAGGGTCTAAACATGAACGGGTGCAACAATGCAAACACAAATTTCCATGTAATCAAAGTGTTTCCACCTGCAGTGCCAGAGCCATCAGTTCTGGTCATGTCGGTCATTACCTCCCAGCTTTCTGGTGCTCAGTGGCTTACCTAAGAGAGACCTGAGACCCCAACTTTGGCTGACTTTAGAGGAAGGAAAAGGAGCAAAGGGGCATTTTCCTCTACCTCACCTCAGAAAGTAAACAGTGAAACAATCTGCAGACCTATGGGTTCCTTTTACCATCAACAAGTCAGGTTCAACCCTCCAAGACCAGAGGACACTGAGCTCTTGTCCAAAAGCTCTGTTAAAGTGAACTCAGCGAAGGCCCGCTGCACTTTTCAGCCCTGTCCCATACAATATCACAGCTCCTCACTACAATAGTCAATGCAGGTGGTTGTGCTAGAGGATGATCTTTCCATTCACCCTCTCACTTTCTTCCTCACTCATATAAGTCAACATGGCAAAACAATTACCTGATAGCAAACCAGCAATAAGCATGACAAAGTGAGTGACGTCTGGGAACCCAACACCTTATGAAACGATGCCCGACGTCTCGTAAGGTTTTTACATATGACAGCATGACTGCTCTCCCGAGGAGCTCGTCTGAACGCTAACCCATAAGGCACGCTGCTCCGGCAGGCAGAGGAGGAGCAGGGAGACAAGACCGTGCTAATGAGAGCCAGATCTGCTCTGTTAGCTTTGTGCCTGGCGGCATGCTCATACACAGACAGCAGGACAGAAAGCAGTCCATCAAGCTGTCCCTCCAGAGGAGCTCTCAGGCTTCTGAGACAGCAAGGTGTGGCAGGACACGAGGTGTTCTGGGAGTTTGGCGTGTTACTACAGCTTGGGGGTGCCAAGAAGTGTTTAGCCCTCCCTTCAGTCTCAAAAGCCAATCTTCTCTGCTGTCTTTTTTTTTTTTGTGTGCATGCTATGCAGCTAAAAAGACGTCTATGGCAGAAACTGAGATGTTCTTTGTATATCAGTGGCTCTTGAGCTTTTTATATTGGAATAAGACCAAGGTTTACCAACAACTCTTTTGCCTAGGGACCTCACTGTCTTTTGTCCACCACTTTGATTAACTACTGCATGAATTGCTATGAATGCACAGAAACTGATCAAGTTATTGAACTGGTAATCCACCGATTTTTCTGCAATGCCAGCACAAAGCTTTCATTTTTTGGCTTTAGGTGAGATGCAAACAACTATTGGATAAATTTGGAACATTTACCCCATTAACAGCTTCAGATTTCTCAGGGGTTAGCACTTTGCCTCACAACAAGACGGTCCTGGGAATTGCTAGACCCCTTTTCCTGGGGCATGTGAGTCTGTATCAATCACAGGTTTGAGTGTGGCAAAGCTCCTTTATTTGGCAGTAGTTGAATTAACCTGACACTTAAAGGAAAAGATTAGATTTTTTTTTTCTAATGCACAATGTCAAAGCAACAGTTAAACAGAGTTTAACCCAAAATCCAAACTGCTGCACCTGTTCCAGGCATGTCCAGATTGTTAGTTGAGTCACTGTCAACTCAACTTGCCAAAAAAGACAAATAGACACTACAGTTTTTGAGCATCAAAAAATGATGCTCAAAAGGTTATCCAACTCAGTTTGGAAGTAATGTTGGTCACAAGGGACACTTTGAGTCATTTGAAGAATAGCCTACTTTTTACATTTATATACTTTTTTCCCCAATAGTTGACTCGAGTCGTGTTTTTTTTTTTTAAGTCAGAAAGTCAAATATTGCTGTGAAATTCAAATGTAAGTTTTATAGTTCGTCCAGTATTATTGAGCATGCATGGATATGCCTTTCAAGATGAAAAATGAGTACTTTCAGTTTCAATTACTTTTTCGGTAATTGCTGGGGTGCAGCAATAATGGTGAGCTAAGCATGTTTTAATACAAAGAAAACAAATGTGTCCATTTTAAGTAATGGCTGGTTGTGTTCCAGTAGAGCTTTATGTCTTGCAGTGGTCCTCATCAGAACCCTTATGTGTGGAGTTTGTATGTTCTATCCTTGCTTTCACAGTAGATCTGGTATCTCTAACCATGCACCAAAAAAAAAAACAAAACAAAAAAACAAAGTTGGCCATGCTACGTAATTCCATCTGTCTTGGCCAAGAATACTTTCACAAAAAAAGATTCTAAATCTCAGAAGTTTCATATCCTCCTTTAAATAAAAGGTTCGGACCTCTGATACATACAGCATTAGAGGTTAGGGGGATTAGTAAAATTACCATCCACTGCACTACTTTGCATAACATGGCACTAAAAGGAATGTAAACCAAACAAAGTCGTTCTCCAAAATATATAATCTGTCTCAGCTCCTTGAGTACTTTTTCCAGTGTAGGCATGAGGAAACAGTGGTGCTGCAGCTCAGCACATGGTTGGACCACATGAAGACTTTGAGCTGTATGTCTCTGCTGTTGTTTAACTGGGACATATTTCCACACAGCTGCCCGGACTGTGGCAAGAAATGAGGGATACGCTACAAGGGAAGAGTCCTTGGTCTAGCTGCCAACCCCGACCCTTTCATAACGGCCCAGGAATTATGCACATCCCAGTTAAAGCACTGATAGAGTGAATTATGGCTGTGGTGGTACTTCCTGAGAACTTAGCCAAAAAGATGATTTAGACATATCACACGTCTGGGGTCTGAAGGTTTCTCGGACACTGTTTAAACACAAAGTCTTTATTCTGAAGACGCAGAAATGTGATGGGTGCTGAGTGAAAAAGCCATCACCTAACAGTGACATTTCTAACGATGACAGCAGAGCTACTGATCATCGCTTATTCTTCATTTTTTTTTTTTTTTTTACAAGTAACATACATCAGCAGCTGTGGAGTAACACCAACACATCAATTTATATTCACTTAAAAAAAGAATTTTATTTAGTTTAATAGATAGGGCAGTTTGTAGTGAAATATGGATACATTCAGCTTTACAATTCATACATAAAGTATCCCAGACAAATTCTTAAAATACACAATTTACAAGGTGTTCATGTTTCAGCATAATTCAACACAAAAAAGACAGCTATACCAGTTTAATAAGTAAAACCCTACTTTCTTTTATTAGAACCATTAAAATTAAATGGTAAACTTGCATTTATTATTTTATTTTCAGCTAAATATGCCTCTAAAAGTCATTCACCAGACAAACAGAAAAAAAAAAAAAAAAAAAAACACAAAACATCCCAAAAAAA